>CACRXK020001388.1:0-55296 GCA_902702795.2 Paramuricea clavata | reverse complement strand
CTTGTTTTCTTTCAAACACATACAGAAGCTTCACAGAAGCTTCACAGAAGCTTTACAGAAGCTTCACAGAAGCTTCACAGAAGCTTTACAGAAGCTTCACAGAAGCTTTACAGAAGCTTCACAGAAGCTTTACAGAAGCTTTACAGAAGCTTTACAGAAGCTTTATAAAGCAACAATACATATATCAATATCTTAGGATATCAGTATCTTAGGATATCAATATCGTAGGATATCGTTCAGTATCTTAGGATATCAGTATCTTGGGATATTAATATCTTAGGATATCGTTCAGTATCTTAGGATATCAGCATCTTAGGATATCATACAGTATCTTAGGATATCATATAGTATCTTACGATAGCATACAATAGTGAAACATCTGGATAAACATACGGATAGTGAAACATCTGAGACAAGTGACGATATATATTAGAAGCATAACTCTGTAAAACGTTTTGAAGAAATAAATGTATCTTAAAACTAAAATCTTGTGCAAATTTATGCCCGCCGAGCCACGCGCCCGATTTTAAGTTACTAGATAATCCCTATTTATCCATAATAAACACTTAAGAGATTAACATTTTGCTTGTAATCCCATTAATGATTGTTAATAACTTTGGCGGTATACGTTTTAGAGAGTCACAAACGACAAAATTTCAATATATCTTGCATATAGTCTGTAATAACTCTCTGTTCTTTAGTTTTTTTTCCTGACCCAAGCTCGCTGGGTGAAATAAAAAAAATGTATACATCCACACGGGGTGGGCGGGTTAATCACTTTTTAATGACTCTGTAATATGCAAATATCGACCATAACAACGGCGTTGACACTGATTTTAACTTCGGTTTAGCAGTCTTAAACACGGTGAATACATCCCCACGGAAAACCAAGGATGGCGTTAAAGGAGTGGACATTCTAAGATAATCTAATAAAACCTTGTAACACGATGAATTCAAATACACCTTGTATACTCTACTTCTATTGTCATTTATGATTTCGGGGAATAGTCTGAATAAACCGGGATATTCTCTGCAGAATTCCCCTACCGGAATCTTTGCAAACTCCTACAAGTCAGGAATTTTCGTAACACAATTCTCATTGCGCATGCGTATAATATCTACGTCCCACAAGCATTACAGCAACTTTGGTAGAATATATATCGGGGACGTGTTAAAATTCACCCAGCTGGTTAGAAGGAATATATGTGAGGATAAATATTAGGAAAGTATTAAACTTTAAAAGTTTTCTTAAAGTGCTAGTAATCATTGGTCCACACTTTTTAAATACATTACAAGCGCGTGCAATTGGCATGCTATGATTGATATTGTGATGACGTCATGGGTGGTGCTTAGTGCACCACCCGCACCACCCGCGCCAGAACCCCTATTTTGTATACTACTCATACTTCACACCAGTAATCAAAGTATGGGCGAACAATAGCAGTATATATATCGAAGTGTGTGTATCTTTGTCAACGAAAGGTTTGACTCGACGAATAGCAGAGATTCCTGCAGTTATTTTTTTGCAAATATTTTCGGAATTACTTTTTCAAGACAAATGCTGGTCAACTATTACTCCAAGAGTTTTGCATTCGCAATAACTCGTTTAATTTGCTTATTTTCAATGAAAACATTTAAACGTGAATCAGAATTTTTTTAATCATTGCCTTTGAACCAATTAACATAAATTCTGTCTTAGCTACATTTAGACTAAGTTTATTGGAAATTAACCATTTTGTGAGGTTTTCCAAATCAGAATTTACTGCAGTTTCAAGGTCAATTATAGAATCTCCCGATGCTGTCAGATTTGTGTCGTCAGCAAAACAATCGAGGTTTTGTTTTGTTTAGACACTGAGGTAAATCATTTATATATAACACTGGATGTTTTATTAGTTTTTGCCAGGATTGTAGGTACAGTTCTTGTTTTAGGCTAAAAAGTTCAATTCGGAATTCAAAAGATGGACTTATAAGCAGGGTTAAGGATATACGTCGAAAAATGGCGACAGATTATGATCTTTGGCCCTGTTACGGGCCTAATAACTTCGTTCAAAAGTCAGCTGAATGAAGTAAACAAATGTTGACTTTAAATTATAAAAGACGTGGTTTAGTCCAGACTAAGGCAATGCAATAACACAATCAGCCAGTTAATCTCTTAAAATACCAGGTTCTCTATACACTTTCTACTTTATGCTGTATCATCACTATTGACATGGTCACGGCGTGTATAATGACCATTAGTATAAACTCACTAGCTGTCTATTACAAATCCGGCGTTCTGATTGGCTGAGCTACTAATAGTCTATTAGTGATAGACCACTAGTAGCAACAAGCAGCGAAGGGCGCGATAGTCAATGGCCGTTTTGAAGTACTAAAATTGATTGATTGATTGATTGATTGATTGATTGATTGATTGATTTGACTTTATTTAAAGAAGGTAAACACATGACAGTATCCTCGAAGACACTGATAACCTAGTGGCCATAGGCTTATAAAAATGGCCTAATTTTGGTTTTGGATTACAAAAAAACAAAGACTCTTTGAAACTGCTGACACATACGGTAAATATTTGTCTGAAAGTGACAGACGATTTGTTTAATATATGCCCTATATAAAGTTTGTTTGTTCACTGCAACCAGTTATATCAATCATGTTTTGCTCGCTAATCTGGTTTAAATAAATTATTACAAAGCCCAGTCGAATTGTAATCAGGACCCAGCGCTTCGACACTCCAGTCTAGTGTCTTCATCGGGGGTGATCTAAAGTTGCAATCATGACTTCTTAATACCCAAGGGATGCATGAGGTCACCTGCCAATGAGATGCCTGTATTCCACTGGCAAATAGGCACCGTCATTCCTATTCAAAGCATGATTACTCATATTTATATGCAACGATTCTAGGCATAGTCTTTGACCATAGCGATTGTTGTGGTAATTACTTTAGAGTTTTCCCACGCAATCTCATGTTTGGTGTCACACACATGTTCTGCTAAAGCTGATTTTCCCATGTTAAAAGTTGAAACAGCCTTTTGATGTTCTTTTAACCGTGTACCAAACTGGCGTTTAGACTGATCCAAATACCCTTTCCCGCAGTCACCGCATGGTATAGAATATACAGCATGAGTTTTCTGATTTGTTTTAACAGGATCTTTTGGTTTTGCGAAAATATGGCCTAAAGTCAAAGGCAGTCTCAATATTACTATTACTTAAAGATTCTCCAGATTGGTTCTGTGACACCTCGAATGAATGGAACTATTGCATAACCATAAGCAGAGGTATTACTCTCGGAGATATTTTGGTTCCTACAAACAGGTGATCACAGACCCCTGATGAAGACACTAGACTGGAGTGTCGAAACGTTGGGTCCTGATTACAATTCGACTGGGCTTTGTAATCATATATGCAAAATGTTTGTTTATATTCCAAGCAGAATCTTTGAAATTCAACAATAGTTTATAGTTATATCTAATCCTATTTTTTCAACCTTTTTAGTGTGTGTTTGGTTTAAGTATGTTTTTTTTTCGTTTAAATGTCGAGATTTTAGCCTAGTTTGTTTTTCACCTTTTTTGAGCTTTTTATCAAGTTTTGCGATTAAATTTTAATCTAAACTTTTGTGTATGTATACTAGATGATGGACATGGTTTACCTCCTTATTTTCCATGCAGATATTTTAAAGATTTTAACGACATTAGGATTCTTTTGCGTGCCTTTTTGTCTACAGTTTAAAATTTCGAACTTTTTAAGCCTTGTTTCCTTCTTTCCAATAGTCAAACATTGCATGTAACGATCGCATACTGTTATTACTATTTTACGACTTGTTTTTAACTTTTTTAAACTCATAAGTAGTATTTTTCAAGACATTCTCGGTAGTTCGCAACACTCAGCAATTGTCAACAAGGTCGAAGCGAAATGTCGCCGAAGAAAGCCATTTAAACGCTCATTAGATAAAATTCAAGTTAAAATTTCAGTTTTCTTTGGGTCGTTTATACTAATTACTAAAACAATTACACAACTCGACCTCGTTGTCTCGGAGCGAATAGTATATAAACTCAGTTTTGCCGTATTCGCTCATAGACAACTTGGCTTCGTTGTCTCAATGCTAATTAGAAACGTTCATTTTTCTACTTGGGAAATGATACTTTCACATTTGCGCCAAGAACCTTGAACGAGCCCCATTGGATGACATGTTTGAAAAATTCTTCCTCTTGCATCTGACACATGGTTGTAGACAAGGCATCACCAACACGCATTGCACGGAGATTTCTGTAAAATTTCTTCATGAACATCATAGTCGCACTGTCAGGAATGGCCCACAGAGCTGTAACCACAGACTTTGCACCAGCCATCAGAAATTCTCTTGCCAATCCAACAACTCCTTCGCTGCTGATATTTCCACAGGCAGTGTGGCAAGCACTAAGGACGACTATGTCTGCAGTAACGTTTAGTTTGGAGACGTCTTCAACCGTAAGACAGCTTGGTTTCTTAGTTGCATCAGTTACCCTGATAGAATTAGAGGAGATACACAATGTAACGTTTCTCGTAGCCCATATTCATGACCACATAAAGTCCGAACAATTAATCGCGACACCTATACTAACTACACACCCATATTAATTATTACTATTAGATCATACTGCTTGACGAGTTCTAAAACGTGTATCTTCCAGATTATCGATTATCTTTCAGATTATCGTGAATGTACAATTGGGGTTCCAAATATGTCTCTCAGAGACACATGCATCATTTTTCAATAAATCCTATTGCATATCATACATATATAAAAATATAAATATCCCAAGAAACTAGTAACCTATGGAAAAGTTGTAAATCGTTTATTATCACAAGTTTTTCAATGCCATAACTTTGGTCTTCGACTTATAACACCGTTCATGGTCTCCCAAATATTGGTTAAACAATTACTATGGGTTAAATTAAAGTAATATTTAGACTGCTTACCGTTCCTTTTCCGGCGCCAAAAACAAGCATTGTCCATCAATACTACCATGGCAAGCAAAATGAATTATTGGTGCTGACGGAAGGCGACATACTACTTCGCTACGTGTCGCCAAATGTCCGATCAGTGGGGTGACACCAAGCAGTCCAGCAATCATTTCTGCTTCTTGTTGAGCACATGGCAGTTCAGGGAGGTCATTGGATGGGTTGCCGACGATAAGTGATTCCGTCATTCGATCGCCGTCTTCTCTGGCGGACTGCATTCGTCTGGTGGAGTGAATGAAAGAATTGAAAGAGAATGCCTCAAGTAAGGTCACTTGGTCGCAAAGATATTTCCCATTCTTCAATCGTAATGCTGCATAAGGAATATTGAAGGTATTTTCTTGTGGAATGATCAGTAGCGAAGGTTTTCCTGTTGTGACCTCTTTCGTCATCTGGTTTAAATGATACTCGATTGGTTTCAGAAACAGCTCGCTTAACGAGAAAAATATTGAAAAGTTTGGCGAAAAGTTCTTTAATATGTTTGCGATGTTACTCTGAGTGCATATCCACACCGGGCGAGCTTAAAAAGTATGCCCGGCCACGGTGGGATTCGAACCTACGACCTTTGGAATACTAGCCCAATGCTCTTCCAACTGAGCTACGCGGTCAGGACGGTTCGACTAAGTGATATTTCGGAACAGTATCTAGTTCCTTCAATACCAATGTGTTCTAGTAATATGATTTTTTTTTCTGTGTTGGTGTTGTGTACTCAGGTGAATAATATGTTTGCGATGTTACTCTGAGTGCATATCCACACCAGGCGAGCTTGAAAAATATGCCCGGCCGCGGTGGGATTCGAACCTACGACCTTCGGAATACTAGCCCAATGCTCTTCCAACTGAGCTACGCGGTCAGGACGGTTCGAGTAAGACAAGAACACCAACTCCAACACAGAAAGCTCAGTTGGAAGAGCATTGGGCTAGTATTCCGAAGGTCGTAGGTTCGAATCCCACCGTGGCCGGGCATATTTTTCAAGCTCGCCCGGTGTGGATATGCACCCTATTACCCTCTATTAAGACGGGTTTCCACTAGCGAATTTTTCCTTTGTCGGCATCCATTTTGCAGCCCTCGAACAGTCAAAACCGTCAAATCTGAGGTCGGCAAAAGAGGGCCGACCTAAATCTGACCTAGGTCGGCACATCTCAGCGTTTCTTAAAATCTGTTCCACGTCTTGAAGCACTATTAATCACGCATTTACGAATCATTGAAATCGGAAATAACTGGAACGTTACCTCCAGCCGGAAAATTCGAAAGTTGGAGCCAAATTTTAACTCCAGAAGCGCGAAATTTGATCTTCAGACACCTGACGTATATGCACAATACCCGTCAGTTTTTAAACCTTACACCGTAGTGTGTTCAGTTAATCGAACTACGAATCGAATTCTATAATCGCTGACATTTTAACAGCTATCAGCAGCAAAAAAATTCTTACTTTGGTTGAATTAAGGTCGGCAAAAATTTGCATTTAGCCCGGCATTGCCGAATGCCGACCTCGTTTTCGAGGACTGATTTTGCCACGTCTTGCTGACGTAATAAGTGATACCGACAAAGGAAAAAGGTCGCTTCGTGCAAGAAAATTCGCTATTTTTGCCTCTTTTATAGAACAGTATAATAAGCAACAACAACAGCAGCAGCAGCAACAACAACAACAACAACAACAACAACAACAACAACAACAACAACAACAACAACGACAACGACAACGACAACGACAACGACAACGACAACGACAACGACAACGACAACGACAACGACAACGACAACGACAACGACAACGACAACAACCAACCAAATTTAATTACGTAATTATGATTTCAATAATATTATGTTTTTGGACTGAAAGAAGTGAAGATACTGTATTCGAAAGAATTTGCATTGCTGCATGTTTGGTTTCTTTTATGCATGCTATTCGTGATATTCGGTTTGAATTCAATTATTCAGGAGGTCAATTTTGGTTTCTTCAGTGGTTATCTTTGGCCAATCCAGTTTTGCCGACTGAGATAACAATTTGCCGATTAGCTGACGAGTGGGGGGTGTTCCCCCCCCACCCCGCTGTAGCGCCGCCCCTGACGGCTTCCACACCTTTGAACAAATGGTTAACAGTCGAAAAAATATGTCGAAAATATCAAAACAACAAGTATTCACTGCAAAAAGCCGAAATATTTTTATAAAAACCAGGGGGGGAGGGGGTGAAAATTGTGGCGGGCTCATATTTGAGCCTTGTTCAGTGGCAATTACGATGAATTTAGGGACCAGTAGTCATGGAAATGGCGTCATTTTCAATCAAAATCCGACATGTTTTTGCGGACACTTCGTTGACTGAACGAAGTATAGGAGCAGGTCCTCCAGTTATTATACAGCTCAGTGTTATAATATCTAACTTTAAATGGGCCCGCTGTGTGTCCAACGTAGGTTTCTTTCTGGCGGTTGTCTTCTCTCGTTACTGTGTCCTGGTACACAACGCTTTCGGTTAAACATTTGGCAGGGAGGGGGCAGGATTTTTCCTGGCGGCAATTGCACTTCCTATCGGGATTTTTAGTAGCCTTGGGCTGCTTGCAATCGAGTACGGTTCTGTTGTGCGCCGTAATGATATTGTGCACGTTGTTTATGTAGTGGATGGTTTGGCGGGAAACATTCATCAATAGCTTGCAGGAATTTGAAACCCGGAACATAAACATTCAACCGAACTGAGTAAATATATTTGGCAGTTGATACAATCCAATATACAATCCGCTGGAAAATTTTAAAGAAATATAAGGCCTACTCAAACAAAACAAAACAGAACAAAGCAAAACAAAACAAAACAAAACAAAACAAAACAAAACAAAACAAAACAAAACAAAACAAAACAAAACAAAACAAAACAAAACAAAACAAAACAAAACAAAACAAAACAAAACAAAACAAAACAAAACAAAACAAAACAAAACGTTGTAAATTATGCCTGCACGAAAAGTTTATTATAATTTACTATCCAAAATTAAGCTCTTTGAACTCAAGAAACAAACTAATATCCGCATGTAGGCACAGGAAGAAATTCCTGATTAGCAGCCAATAGCTCAGGTTACAGACATAGGTTTACCCTTATATTTTTATATAATAGCTCAAGTTTTATATAATAGCGCGATATCATCATTGATGTGATGAGTTTGGCAAGCTTAGTTTCCCATACGAAACAAATTTGTCGTGAACAAATGTTTTAAACGAAGTAACTCAAGTTTGTCTTTCATTTGCTCTACTTACGTATCGAGCACTCTATTCGTATGATTCGACACTATAATGTCAATATAGGCCTACTTATTGACATTCGCCTATATATATATATATATATATATATATATATATATATATATATATATATATATATATATATATATATATATATATATATATATATATATATATATATATTGACGTCAGAGGCAGCCTGAAATAGTGAAACTATTTCAAAACAAGTTCAAGAAGGATCTATTGCGTTGTCAAAATGCGAGTTCCTTAGTTATTTTAAAGTAAAACACAAATTCCAAAAAGAGAGGACATCTTGAATATGCAATATATGATTCAAAGCAAGACGCAGGTTGAGACTGTAAAATTTCGACTTTATTTCAAAGTCATGTTCAGACAGAATGAAATACAATACTTTACTAGAAATATATGCACCCAACTACCCCCTCGCCTAAATTTTCCAAACATTGTTTCAACATGAAGTATTCGTAATTACGCCAACACTGAACGTAGGCTAGCGTTGCTCACATCATGTTACTCATGGCAACACGATAATTGATTTTTTAATTTTTTGTACAAACCTGCAAAAATATATGAAATTTGAACACTTTTAAATACAGAACCATCAATTTCTAAAATATATAATGTAGGTATATTATTTTATTAAAAATGCTAGATGCGCGACCAGGATTCATAATAAAGTTTCTGAAACGTTCTCTGATCGTAAATTTTTATTTAAAGACTACAGTCTTCGACAGGTAAAGTGAAGACTACAGTCTTCGACAGGTAAAGTGATATTAAATCATATAAACTATTCTACGGATGTAACTACAAGGACAGTGGTTTACAATTACAATTACAACTATAATGACATGCAATGCTCATTTTTAGAACCACTGAGTATTTTAATAAAATACAAAACAAGAGAAACTCCAAACATCGATAATATTTTTATTTATCAAAAAAATAATAAAAAAATAATAAAATATTTTTGATAAATAAAAATGTTATCGATTTTTGGAGTTTCTCTTCTTTTGTATTCAATACTCATTGTTTATTGCATTGTTATTATAGTTGTAATTGTAAACCACTGTCCTTGTAGTCACATCCGTAGAATAGTTTATATGATTTAGTATCACTGTCGAAGACTGCAGACTAGCAGTAGTCTAGGACCTGTATATGAGTTTGTATGCATTTCATTTAGGACAGATAATCTCAACTGTTTTAGAGTAAGTTGACCATGACGGTCAACATGGTAACGCTGCCCGAACCCAAATCCAGGACGAAAAGCCCGAAACCGACCACACACAAAAACGACGCTTTCGCTATAGTGCTATCTACCAAACCATACAAGCTTTGGCTATTCTGAAGTGCTCAATGGTTCAGAGATGGCGCTTTAAGGGGTGGTCATTGGTAAGTGCAAAATGCCTAGCACTGATATTTCACAAGAAAATGACCATGCAATTATACTCATAGTCAAACGTCAATTTGTGGCTTTCAACTTCAGATAAACAGCAGTGAACCTATATTACCTTTTTTATCTTTTTTATAGAAACATAATTGGTGCTTATTTAATTATATTACTAGAAAATACATGCATGCAGAAACCCTCGTCTTGCTGACAAAACCATTTTATTTTCCGAACGTGAAGTATTTTAAGTAGTTGTCATGGTAACACGATAATTTTTTAAGAATATTTTTACAAATGAAAAATCCCCTATAAATATCACTTTTAATTACAAAATTATCCATTTCCTAAACATATATATGTTAGGTATGTTATTATACGTAATATAAGCTTGAATTTAAAGTAAAATTCAACCACAAACGCTTCGCAAAACGTTTTAAAATGTTCTTTTACTATAGAACTAAACTGCCTTTATCGTTCGAAATAAAATGATTCCAAATTCTCCCATGCAAATAACTTTGCTTAGTATAATAAAAAGTGTAATCAATAAAGAAACACTGAAATAATACGCTGTCTTGTTTCATATTTATACACAACGATCGGCTTTTAAAGTAATTACAGTAGGTATGTTATTATACGTAATATAAGCTTCAATTTAAGGTAAAATTCAACTACAAACGCTTCGCAAAACGTTTGAAAGTGTTCTTTTAATATAGAACTAAACTGCCTTTATCGATAAACTTTGAGTTCGAAATAAAATGATTCCAAATTCTCCCATGTAAATAACTTTGCTTAGTATAATAAAAAGTGTAATCAATAAAGAAACACTGAAATAATACGCTGTCTTGTTTCATATTTTATATACGCAACGATCGGCTTTTAAAGTAAATACAGCCGAGATTACAGTATATTAAAAGCAAACAATGCATCAATATTTAAAACAAACTTACCTTCGTTAACGTCGGCACTTTTACTTCCTTCTTTTAGCAATCCTCTTACCTTTATTTCATCAAAAATCCTTTGCAATTTACAAAATCTTGCAAAAATGAAATATATTTGCAAGAAATGAGAAATCATCAAATCATTTTCGCTGTCGTCAATCGTCATGCAGCCGTTATAATGCCAATTTTAAATTGGACCAATCAGTGTTGGCTATTCATTACAATCCGCTATATTATGAGATCAGTGAGGATGACCACCCGCCGAAACACGCACAGTGACCCACGCCCACGATGTTTGATAAACTTTAGACTTCGCTAATGCTTCTCTTCCCCGGGTGTAAATAGCCGGGGGGAATTAGTACCCTCACACGGCGCTTCGCGCCGTCGGTTTGGGGATCACTGTTTTGGTGTAAAATGGCTAATATTTTGTAACCAAAATAATAATTTCAAATGTGCCTACCTCCTGCAAATGGACGTATTTGGCCAAATTCTCCACTTTACTCCGCTGTTTATCGCAGTTCTGGTTGAAATCCTTCCAAATATGCAATTCAGCTCAAACATAACGGTATCAAGCACATTTTAAACAAGTTTTAACTGGGTTTCAAATACATCCTACCTGTTTAATGATTTTTTTCACGAAGGCTGCGTGAAATAAACAAAAACTAAATACAATCATACAAGCGTTTGTTTTATTTCTTGTAGCGAGAAATAAATACATACTATTACCTGTAATACGAAAATACAAATTAAATGTTGATTGTTGGTTTTATCATTATTACATTACACTGCGTTCTGCTTGCCTTTGCTTTTATTTTTGAAGTCTCCACCCTCCTGTCAGGTGCCTGTTACTTTGCCACGCGAGATTTGTACGGAATGTTTTGAAAGACTCGTAAGCAACATCTTACAGGGTGATAAAATACTGCATTTCGCCTTTTTTATTGTATTTTTATTTTAATACACTTAACAAAGGGTTAAATTTGTCATTATCACTTCTTGTAAGGCTTCGATGGAAGAAGAACGAGGCCGAAATGTGCACAACCGAACGGGATGACAAAATGGCGCCGAATTTGGACAAAGTTGAGATTTTACCTTGTCGATGGTTAAACATGTAGGATGTACTTGAAACCCAGTTAAAACTTGTTTAAAACGTGCTTGATACCGTTATATTTGAGCTGAATTGCATATTTGGAAGTATTTCAACGAGATCTGCGATAAACAGCGGAGTAAAGCGGAGAATTTGGCCAAATACGTCCATTTGCAGGAGATAGGCACATTTGAAATTATTATTTTGGTCACAAAATATTAACCATTTTACACCACAACAGTGATAATATAATTAAATAAGCACCAATTATGTTTCTACCAAAAAGATTTATGAAGAAAGGTAATGTAGGTCCACTGCTGTTTATCTGAAGTTGTAAGCCACAACAGGAGATAGGCACATTGCAGGAGATAGGCACATTTGAAATTATTATTTTGGTCACAAAATATTAACCATTTTACACCACAACAGTGATAATATAATTAAATAAGCACCAATTATGTTTCTACCAAAAAGATTTATGAAGAAAGGTAATGTAGGTCCACTGCTGTTTATCTGAAGTTGTAAGCCACAAATTGACGTTTGACTATGACTATTTCATGGTAATTTTCTTGTGAAATAACAGTGCTAGGCATTTCACACTTACCAATGACCACCCCTAAAAGCACCATCTCTGAACCATATAAGCACTTCAGAATAGCCAAAGCTTGTATGGTTTGGTAGATAGCACTATAGCCAAAGCGTCGTTTTTGGGTGTGGTCAGTTTCGGACGTTTCGTCCTGGATTGGGGTTCGGGCAGCGTTACCATGTTGACCGTCATGGTCAACTTACGCTAAAACAGTTGAGATTATCTGTCCTAAATGAAATGCATACAAACTCATATACAGGTCCTCGACTACAGTAAATAAAAAATTACGATCAGAGAACGTTTCAGAAACTTTATATTATTTGAGTTTCTATTGGAAACGAAACTGTACGTAAAACGTTTTTAAATGTGAATTGAAACTGCTTTTTGCCGATATTTAAAAACTTCTCAACTCGAGCTTCAACTTATTACTCGCACTTCGAAATGAAACAAATTTAATTCGTACAGGACGCTAATGAAAATAATTTGCTTTACTTTTTATCATGAACTTCTACAAAAGTTTATCAGTTAATAAGAAACTTTCGCAAACAATGCATAGGAAATACTTGAACATCAAGAACAAAGTATATATGATTAAATACAAAGTCATACTTAAACAATTGAAACAAACTTGCCTTTTACTTTGGGATTTCTCATACAATATCAATTCTTACATTAAATGTTTACGTTTAAAAATTGGAAAAAAGTTTTACAATTTGTTAAGTGAAACAATTTTCCAAGCTTTCTTACATGTATTTTTTAATATTTTTTGCCTTAATCTTCACTCCTGGCAAACAGCCATATCTTCAGATCAAGGATAACCACACACTCAACACCGTTGCTCACGCCCGCGATCGTTGATGAACTTTAGACTTCGCTAATGCATTCGTTTCCCCGGGTGTAAATAGCCAGGCGGAATTAGTACTCTCGCTCAGGCCGTGCCCCGGAACGGCGCTCCGCGCCTTTGGCTGGGGGACATTAGAGAGTTTTAGATTGACGTTCGCCATTATTACGGCAAACCGCGAACCGGTAGTCGACGTACCCGTTACAAGTTTGCAGTTCGGATTTTAAAAACGATTTAGATTTAGGCCTAAGGTTTTAAATTCCAAAATGTGAACTTAATCGGTGGGCAATAGCATCCCAGTATATATATATATATATATATATACTGGGATGCTCGAGAACATTTTTCACCTTAACATATATATATATATATATATATATATATATATATATATATATATATATATATATATATATATATATATATATATATATATATATATATGTTAAGGTGAAAAATGTTCTCGAGTGTGTATTATATATAATTTCCATACCCAGCGTAAGCAGAAAGATATATAAAGTCTGCCGCGGCTGGGTCTTGAACCCGCAACCTTAGAATTACTAGATCGACGCTCTACCAACTGAGCTACACGGTCAGACGCATTTAAGACTGGAAATTTATGAAATATATACTGAATGTAGAAGCAAATGAATACTGAATGTAGTCGTTTTTTAAGCCATTTAAAGCACTTGTAGTCGTGTTTTATCACATATGTGTGTGTGTGCGTGTGTTGTAAAGTATTCTATTTCATTCGATTCTGTCTGAGCATGACTTTGAAATAAAGTCATATTTACAGTCTCAACCTGCGTCTTGTTTTGAATCATATGTTGCATGTCTTGTTTTTTCGGAATTTGTTTTTGACTTCGTTTTTTTAAATTATCGGCTGGTCATGGTTATTAGTTATTTTAGCTTGTATGTTTGAAGCTATAGTCTAGAACCATGCACATCCATTTTTCCCAACGTTTCACTTGAAAACGATTTACCTTATTTTATTGGTAATATCCGATAACTCTTCGATTAGATTTCTTAAAGCTTTCTTTGAACTCGTTGCTGTCTTAGACGAAAAACGTGGTTGCGTTCCAGGTACTGGGCTATGTTTTGGTGTGGTAATCGATTCATTCGTTCCTATTATACTTCGACTGCTTTTTTCTTCCAGAGATGGGCCGGACAAATATTTTGAGCTAGGATTTGGATCCAGGACACCCTTGTCAAGCGCGTCCTCCATTGATGACTCCGTATGTTCGGTAACGCTTTGTAAATACTTTGGAGAAGAATCTACGTCGTTATCTTCCAACGGCTCTACTCCTCTGTACTCAATGGATCTCTCTGAATTCTCCCAGTTAACTGCCAATTTATGCATAGTAACACACAGTTTAGTGTTCAAAGGTTTCCAGTCGTCTTGTGACACCCAAAATACATCAACTATTCGGCCATCGTTTCCGATAAACCAACAATACACTCGACTTACGACAGTCAGCTGAGATAAAAATAACACGGCTGTATTGTGCACCTTAGAGATCTTTAACAGGTCCAGGTTGGGTTCCGATTCAACAGCATTCTCGTTTCTGTCGACAAGTTTGTCGTAAAAATCTCGAGCTCTTCCTTCTTCACCAATGACTAAAGCGTCTTTTGGGGCCTCCATTTCTAGATAAGCATACTGTAGGTACTGGTATGGTTTTGTCAGCTTGTTGTTGAAGGATATTTTGAGAAGGCTGTCCTTGACACTCTTGCCTTGGCGTTTGCATCTTTGAATCACTCTTTGTAGGCATTTTGCAGCATCTTTCCACTCTTTCCCGCGCATGTGCTGTAATGCCAGCAAGTAGTCTGGGCTGAATCGCAGCTTATCTGCCTCACCCCAGTGAGTACAAGGTGGGTCTTCTGATTTAAGAGCTTTCGTGAAATACTCCTTCGCCATACGTCTTTCTCCTTTAGCTTCGAATAACCTACCGAGGCAACAGTAGCCGTTATGAATAATTCTGGCGCTTTTTAATTCCACTCCGATTCTTAAACCTTCGTGAAAGTGTTCGGTAGCGTTGTCATAATCTCCGTAACTTTCCATAAACACCAAACCCATATTTAAATGAGCGAGGGCAACACTTTTGGGACTATTAATAGATTCGGCAATCGATAGACATCTCTGGATAAATACCAAGGCCTTTTTCTTCAGCTGGAAGGCTTCGTTACCGTCATACTTCTCGATCAAATGAAGCGCCGCATAACTAATGTTGTTCAACACCGTGGATTCTAAATCTTTATTCGTGTGATCAGTTTCAAGGAACGCAAGGCATTCCATGAACATATCATACGCTTTCTTGTTTTCTCCTAACAGTAGATATGCAGTCGCCGTTCGAGACTTACTTTCCGTCTCTATTTTAGCATGACCAATTTTTTTAGCTAATTGCAAACATTTGTCAAAAAAGTGCAAGCTCTGTTGTACGTTAAAAAGGCGCATATGCGCATCACCAAGATTAATGAGGGCCTTAATTTCAAGTATTTCATCATTTGCTGACTTTGCTTTCAACAGAAAATCCTTTGCATACCGCAAAGACGCTTCATCTTCGTTACGTTCACGAGCAATTTGGGACCGCGTCAATGATATGTTGGCTTCACCCAACTTGTCCGCGGTCTCATGGCAGTGTAGCTCATATGCGTCTAAGTGCGACAGCGCTTTCTCGAACGAGTTCTGATGGCCGTAGTTTGTACCAAGTAAGTAATCGGCATCCGCTCTAAAATTCTGAACGTTCAACTTGTCGGCCAAATTTAGAAGCTTCTGGGCGTACTCAATTGATTTTGGATAGTCGGTGGCTTCAAGGTAAAGGTAGCTGAGTTGTTTTACCGATCTATCTGTAATTGAGTAAACTGTTGCGTGAGGTTCTCTGGCTGGAAAATACGAAGTAATGTTTCAAGTATGGTACAACACTCGTTCAGACAGCAAGAGAAAGAGCAAATTTTTTTGACCATTTCTAATAGTGTACTAAAACCAGGGGTTGCTTCAAGAGTAGCATCATCAAACCGAATTCCAGAATGACCTGAAATAAAATCGAATGAGATCTATAAAACAAACAATCTATATTGTTATATGCGGAGTTTCAAAATTCGATTTCAAGGCTGATTGTCGAGCAAATCTTACTCAATGTGGAAATGGTCTACCAGCATTGCTGAGAAATTTATAATAGAAAAGCGAGAGTCAGATAGTTAAAGCTAGGTTAGATTTTGCAAACCTTCCATGGTATGGTTCGGAATTTTCATATCCCGATATCCTACGACATGTCCACCCGCGTTTTTTCGCTGGAAATGCAGATTTTTGGCAAACCGCCGAATTTATGCCAATTCAGCGCCGTCTACATCGAGGCATTTTTCAAAGAATACTTGTCTTAATATAGATCAAAAGTATTATTGCTGACGCAGCGATCGAGCCGAAAGCGAGCGTGCAAGTCAGCAGTTCTAATTCGTATTGGGCTCTGAAAGGAAGATTTTACTTCCGTTTCTCCGGCCAGAATGCACTGTTGTTAACCGACCAGAATGCATTGCTGTTAGCCGATAACGATGCAGTTCTTTTGGTGTATTTTGTATTTCATTGTATGCGTAGTCTGTTGATTTCTGGCTGGTATTGCACTAGATATACTGAATTTGTTTATTACAAACAATTTATAACGCTTAGAATACGAATTTATGCATTTGTGCTCTTCGCCTTATTTTCTTTTGTCTTTTCTTATTTCATTAAGCAGTAAAATCAACATTGTTTTTGCACGTCTGAAAGCGTTCATTTCAAGCATTAAAAGCGAATAAATTATTGTCCATCAGTTTCACTTTGCTATAATTTAAACAGTGTTTAGGTTGTAGAACTTCTGTTTCACTATGATTTGACAATAAGTTCATGAACAGTCCGGCCGGCAACTGCCAACTATGTTTTATAGCATGGCGGTTTAAAAGAACGATGCTTTGCATGCTATTTCATGGGTTAATTAAATGTGCTTTGGCTGTCAAAAAGCACACTACACTATATTCAGTGCATACACAACTTAATTTAATTTATATGCATGGGCATTGTTTAAGCATGCAACGCAGCCAGGGGCAAGTTGACAGTAGGATCGTGCATGGGATTTAAGCATGGGCATTGAATATTTTTTATAATTGATCATGCTTTTGTTATGTTAGGCATGTGTCGAAACATTAAAAACAATGTACTCAACTCTACAGGGCCGGGTGCACCAAAAAACCTGGAAACTTTTGAAGTACAATGTTTTTAGAATTTGCATGATTCAGAACTAATTGATCCCAAGCATGCGTAAACACAATAGTTGACCCATTCGCAGTCGAGCAGATAATTAGTTTTCTGCATTACAAATAACTTTTTGTTATTCTAATTTCTATCAACGCGGTTAGGGACCGGTCATTATTTATGGCAGGGGTGGGGGCCGAAGAGAAAGTATAATGAAGCCGGAAAAAATCATTACCTCACCTTTTTCGAAACAAAATTTCTAGCTACCCCACCGGTGGAATGCCAGAAAATTTTTTTACCCCACCCAAACCTATTTTGTTGCAATGTCAAAGGTTCAGACATAAAATATGTAATGAAACAGTTTAGTATTTTGTATGCGTATTACTCATCAAGGTACAAAATTGCCCTTGATGAGTAAGATCATCTGCTGTTAGAGAGTAAATAATAATTATTATAGGGTGCTTTGACCACAGTGGACATTATAATTAAAAGGGAATAAGATTGATTGGTAATACTTGTTTACCAATATCCCTTGCCCCTTATTTCTTGTGGAGTAATTAAAGCACACTAACAGTCATGCCTTTATTTGACTATGCTTTAGATTATGGGTTATCCCAACAATAGCAAGGTACTATATAAAGAATTATAGGTGAAATAAAATTGAAATAGGAATGGGTTTTTATAGTTTGTATTCAACGCTATATTCCCTTTTCACGAGATAGTGCAATGCTAGTCCCATAAACATATATTAACCATATGCTTCAATATTTTAGAACACTAACCGTATTTCACCACCCTATCTCTTTCCCACTTTAAAGTTTCACTGTATATAATTTGGTTTCTTTCACATTCTTGCATTTCTTTATTAATTAAAATGCAATTTTATTTTGAAACAGTTTCACAAAATATGTGCTCACCCATGATTGCAACTATCTAAATTCTAAAATTTCCTCTGAAATTCCTTTAATTAATATTTCCTTATTATAGACAATCACATGTATTATCACGGAATTTTAAAGGAATTCCTTAAGAATTCCCAAGGAATTCTTGAAGTTTATGAAATCAATTTAATATTTTAATTCGTAAACAATACAACGATACTAAAGTATTTGTCCCATGTGAGAACATCTGAATTTAGAAAGTTACTGTAAATGAATGAGAAAAAGTTGCTGTTATACAGTGTGAAGATAAAGATATTCATCCGAATTCCAAGTATGATTATATAAACAATTAAATTAATCTGTAAAACGGGTAAATAGATTTCTCTTATTTTACCCATGTATACATGATCTGCTAGTAAAGAAAAACAGCTAGTTGCCAAAGACTAGAGTTGAACATATTGTGAACTAGCCATTGGAATGATTCTCCAGATTCACAAGGGGAATGGGGCATATTTCATGATTTGCTACCGAATTGTCCACATGGTTTACAAGCACATACTGGATATAAATATTAGTTATGCAGTATCAAGTGTAGATGCCTAGAAATTAAATCCTGAAAATTTAATAGACTGTACATATACTTTTTGAGATATGTAATAAGAGGATGTTTATATGGGGGTGAGGCTGGATGCCCGGGGTTAGGGGCTACAGACTTAAGGTCACTTTTCCCGAAGCAAGATCTCGGGCTAAAGGGGCGGGATCTCGCTTAGCTATATAGCTGGGCCCGCTCTTTACCCATATATACACAAGGTGAACTTTAGTAAGAAATAACAACAAAGGCAGGATCTCGCCAAAACTGGGCCAGCTTGGGTACCTGGGTTGGCTTGCAGTTACACCATATAAACAGCCCCTATATATAGGCAGTATATATTTTGTCTGGTAATTGGAGTCTTTGGAGATTTTGTGTGTAAATGAATATAAAAATGACCCTTTACGGGTGGGTTGAGGGGGGTGTTTCTGTCAACATTTTGGAAAGCAATAACATTTTATTAAAAAAATAGAATAATCACATATATTAAACTCTGATAGTAGTATATATTGTATTGTGTGTGATTAAAGTAAGGTTATTTTTTCTACCCCACCTCTGCATGCAAGGATTTTTTGGCCACCCCACCTAAAGCAACTATTATTTTTCAGTTACCCCACCATTTTCTTTTCGGCCCCCACCCCTGCCATAAATAATGACCGGTCCCTTAGTTAGAATGTATTTTCTAATCCCAGGAGCAAAATAAGTAACACATACATTGAAATGCTGGTAAGCAGCAGAATTATGCAAATTATAGTGTTTGCAGGTTCTTTGATACACCCTGTAGTTTTCGAAGTAACGTGGCTTTAATTTGACGTCCTTGGATGCAAGTTTTGCTCCATGACAATGTTGTTCGATATTCAGTTCTTAAACGATCGACTTTACTTCAGTAAAATCAAAAGAAAGGCAATTTGGCGAAGACGTATATTCACGAAGTAAAAGCGAAGTAAAAATAAGCGAAGTAAAATATCAGCTAAGCACTTTACTTTACTCTTTCTTTTGCCTGGTTCACATATGCCTACGGTATACCTGCGCTATCATTGTTCACAGCTTTTTAGAGCAGTTGTTGTCAACAGCCCCGCCGACATACCGCAGGTGTAAGTACGTATATGTGAACGGGGCTTTTATGTTCACTATAGCCATTTAAAATTCCGTGCTTTATCAGATAAAACATTCGAGCTGCGCTCATGTTTTAAATAGTACATACCGGACAGTCCGCACTCACTGTACAGTTGTGGTCTTGTGACTTTTGAAGTATATGTGTGGTCTTTAATAGTGATATAGTGTATCGTTGTTGTGTAATTAAAAGCATTGAATAATCTGTGTGCTCTTAAAATAATTATTGGCTGATATTGTGGTCTATATTGGCTGATATTGTGATCTAAAGGTTCCAAAAATGGGTGCAAGCAACCTCGCAAGCCAGGGTCTTTTACCTACGCTCGGGCTCCGGCAAAGACCCTGGTTCCCTCTGGTCACGTGACCTCCTAAAAATTAGGACAACAAGAGGTCCTAGGGGAGGGTGGTTGAAATGTGATATGTTGTAATTTCCAACTTCCGGTTAAATGTTGTGTTTGCAAGACCCGCCGAGGAGTGACTGTAGAAAAGCTACGAGAAGTGACTTCAACTGTAATATGCAAAAACATTCAAAATGCATTATTTTTCTTATTTGTTTGCAGTTTTCTATTATAAATATTTTGTATGCAAACACTATTTTGAAGCCCAAGTACTTATTTGCTTAGAAAAGCTGTCCTTTGGCGTGTATATACTGGAAATTTTTCCGATCGGTAATATGGCGAGTCGCTAAATTTACCAGCTTTTGCCTTTGATGCTTTTCGCTAAAAGAGCGTTAGAAGAACGTCCAACTCATGGCGTTTGTGTAAATGAGTAATGCTGCTCGTTACTGATATATCGCCAACGCGACTTTGATTAACAATCCAGTTCGAAAATTATGTGTGATAAAACTCAGAGTATCAGCAATAAATCGTTTTTTCTGCAGCCATTAAAATGTGACAACGAAGAGATTGATTGCGATATATAGCTGAACTTGACCAAAAGACAAAACTAATTCTACATGTTATTTTTCAATCATCCATTATATTGTTATCTCAATTTTGTTCACTTTATGCCAAACGTAGCATATTAATTGTGTGTTGTATTTTATAACGTACCAGTCGTTATTGCATGACTGCTACAGCATATAAACTTGACCGAAGGCACATAAAAGCGGAATCACTTGGCTTGCATAATTGCTTTGAGTTGGTTGCAAATTCTGACCGAAAGATATGATGAGATCATTTGCGAAAAGGCATTCAGATACAGGCACTGATATTAATGCCTTGGAGGACATTTGCAACCTTATGCTGTAGTGTATGCAAAACACAATGTTTATGTGTTGAGTGTAGTTTAGATACGGAAAGGGAATGATTTTACCTGATTAGACAAATATTTTGCGCCTGTGAAATATTTTTGACTTTGTACCAAATAAATAAACAATTAATCACAAATTGAAATCATATAAACTCAATTTACTTCATGGACAGTACAAAAACCCATACAGCAGTGCCAGAACAAAATTCTAAAATATACAGTATACTGTAACCATATAGCTATTTCAATCAAAGTTGACAAAGACAATTGTCAAATGTACAATAGCCTGCGAACAGGCTCTCAAGCTGAATTGAGAGCCTGCATCGATGACTAATGAATTTGAATATCTGCGTCTCAAATCGTGACGCGAAATTCTCATTGGTCAGATGCTATAATTTATATGTTTCCGCTGAGCTCTATATATGTCAACTGCTGAAGCACTATGCATAAAAAAAACACATTAACTGCTCAAATTGGTCTTGGCCGTCTTATCTCAAAGCTCGAAATGTTCTGTTTTGTGAAAACAGTATTTAAAACATTTGAACTTTTGCTTGAATACCTTATATTTCGAAAAACAGTATAAACTGTACGGTCTAAGTTTAGTTTGCACGGTCTAAATTTAGTTTGCACGAAAGTTGTAAACAACACCATATAAGGATAGACATTCCATATTTGGAAAAACGAACGTTACGGGGCAGATATTCAAATTCATTAGTCATCGATGCAGGCTCTCAATTCAGCTTGAGAGCCTGTTCGCAGGCTAGATGTACAATAATATGAGTGCTATATAAATGAATAATGGAATAATGATAGTTTTCAATAAGTTTAACACCTCAAATATATTTTGAATACCAATTTAATTTGTATTACTATGAGGCTATTGATGTGTTAAAATAGGATATTTTTAGCGTTCAATTGTACATTTAACTACTGTTTTTGACACTAACCTTAATTGTAGGAATAGCTGCATTATAATATAGAACAAGTGTAAATTGCATGTGCATCTGTTAATCCTTTCAAGCTAGTAGTCTTGGTAGCCTGTGCTACAGCCATACAAATCATTGTTGCTTATAATAATTCCTCTTTATCTTCTGATGTGTTCACTGGTAAGTGTTTGGTGAGTGTTCCTCTTGCGTTTGTTTAGCTATGCCTATAGTCATATGCTGCGACAATTTGTCTATAATGTTGCGGCTAATGTATCTGATGATATATCTGCGAAGAAACCTTCATGAAAGTGAGTTGTTTATCATTTCTGCAGCCTGATATCCCTCCAGTCGCTGTACTTTAATATTAAATAAGCATTCGATTGACTTCACTGTCTTGGGTGTTTTTTTGGCCACCATTCTTTTAATTTAATGTTAATTTAGGAAGCTAGATTAGAAAATCCGTCATTGATCATCACACTCAAGAGTTTCACAATTCACAAATTCTGCGATACGAAGCAGGTTTTTATTTCGCAATTCAGCTACCTCTAAGAATAGGTTCGGTTGTAATACTTCTTGTCGGTAATACTACCACAAAGGTGGCACTTGCATTCCGAAAACAAAGCGGACTTCGGATAAATCATCTTTGGAGTTTCCTTTCGCTGTGCCATAGAGTTGAGAGCTACTGAATACTGTACTTTGACTTTGTATAAGTGTGCATTCGAACTTTATTTTCTTTGCGTTGATAGATAATGGCTCCACTTCAAGGTGTAAAACAGACCTCTAGCCATGCACATTATATCATGTAGGTGTAAAAAGCTTTCAAGCGGTGACATATTTCATAAAAGATAACACAAAAACCGACAAAACCCAAAATACGGGTTATTACAGAGCGTAAATGGCCATATTTTTCATAGGAATAGTTATAGTTTTTTCGTTTTCGCTCTTGAATTCCCCCTACCACTCCTCCCTAAGTGGCGAAGAGGCGCCAATTCGAATTACCCCTAAAATCTGGGGGTTCACGTGACCAGAGGGAACCAGGGTCTTCGCTGGAGCCCGAGCGTAGGTAAAAGACCCAGCTTGCGAGGTTGGGGTGCAAGTTTCCATACTATTGTCGTTCTGATGTCACAGTATTAGAGTAACTGTAGGATAGAAAGATTAAAAAAAGTTTATGGTTATATTCTCATGTTTCGCGCACAATAAAGCCAGGGTTAGGGATGGGCTGTGATTACGGTCAAGATCAAAGATATACATATTTATGACCGAAACAAGGATTTATTCATATTTACAATAATGACGTCACAACGATTAAGTTAGTGTTGAGCTTACTGTTAGTTACGATGGGTTAGGAGCTCACGAGATTGTATTTAGGGACTGGTCATAAAGTAACCGCTAGGGTGGGCTGGAGGTAAATCACAAATTTTGCCAATAAGTTTGGTGACCCATCTTAGGATGTAGATAAAAATTTCAAAGCCCATCCAATCTTACCAAATTTATTTCATGACCCACCCACCCAATCTAAATTGGGAAAGTACACTTTTATTATGGAAAATACTTGTAGGTATGAACATATATATTCAATACAGTGCCGGTGTACCGGGTGGCCCAAAAAAAAGTACTCCTGTTTGATTCGTAATAACATCTAAACAAGTATAGCTTTTAAAGAGAAATAACTTGCATCAAATAGAGGAAGGACTAACTTAGACTTTGATATATTACAGTTGTATTTCACTTAATAATTCACGAAGATATTAATCTTTAAATTCGGGAGGATATTTCTGGATGTGTCTGAAATATGCAAAATCGGCGTATCAAATATTAATCAAGATTTGCCCGACTGAAACATGCACTATTACCAGTAAATAAATGACACTTGACAAATTGTTTATTATGAAACAAAGTATTATTATATCTACAAAATACAAGCAAGATTCATTCGTCCGAAATTCGCGTGTGTTCCTTATTTAAGAATACGAAAAATTTAAGCGCCTGCCTTCCATGGTCAGTCTTTCATGTACATTTAAGTTTGCAAAGACCTAATATTAAATACTTGCATAATGTCGAACGTTCATATTTCAGGAAACAATGAGCTAAGACTTACATGTAAGATGTCTAAATCTACGCCATATCCCTTACAAACCTTAACGATAATTCGCTGAAATACAAGTTAGCCTAATATGTCATTAAACAAACAAACGCTGGAGTTAATATTTGATATGCCGATTTTCGCTAATTTTAGACACATTCCAAAATATGCTCCCCATTTTTAACATTAATATCTCCGTGAATTTTTAAGTTACATACAACTGTAATATATCAAAATCTAAGTTAGTCCTTCCTCTATTTAATGCAAGTTATTTCTCTTTAAAAACTTTACTTGTTTAGAAGTTATTACGAATCAAACAGGAGTACTTTTTTTTGGGCCACCCGGTATACCTTTATTTTATTACTGTTAACGTTACCCATAGGCCATAGCCATTCAGCGACGTGTTTACATAATTAAGCCAATCAGCGATTAGCTTACATCAATTGTTTATATCGTGCTCGCACCTAACCTGCGAACGGGCGTAGTTTGGCCTGGTGTAACGGTGTAAGTCATGTACTCGTGTTATTCTTTGCCATATTTTGGCTTCAAAAATATCTTGATTTTATATTGAATTGGCTGACCTTCTACTTGTGATATTATTCCAAAGTTATCTATCAACATGGAAACTTATCCTTATCTGGTAAGTAGCCAAATACCACATATTTTATTATATACATTTATACAGTATAAAAACAATCATTGTGTATAAATTCTTAAACAGTCAAAACTCTGGCTGCAGGCATTATATTGCCAATTAACAATATCACAAGAAACTAATGTTTTCAGGAGATATTGAATTAAATCCTGGTCCTGTATTTCTGTAACTCTGTTCAAAACAACAGTCCAACTAAGTTGTCATCAAATGTAGTGTTAGAGCAAAGGTAAAGATGTCATCAGTTAAATTATACTTATACATTTTGGTTTCAATCAATCATATATTTATTTCCCATGTGTACAATATATTATAAGTAACAAAACTATGTGTAGTTTGAAGGTGATGGGCTAGAGACCTACTGGAAACTTTTACAGGCTTTTTAATGTAGGCCACTAGTTAGGTTTGTACAAAATTGTGACAACCATTTTCAAATGCTAATAAAAGAATCCCCACCCTCCCTCCTCATTACATTGTCATTTTGCTTTCTAATATAAATATTTTTGTTTAGAGATTAATATAAGATCGAATGATGAATACTGGATATTGGCTGGATAATTTTGTCAGAACAACCCACTTGCAAGACAATCTTACCTAAATTCATCAGTATAGAAAATAACTTATTGCTACAATAATCATATATTATATGGATGGATCAGATCAATGGCAGACAATGTACAAAACTAAACTTGTGATACCTTCTACTCAAACAGATATTCTCCCACAACACGAATTGTTTTTGTGTGGATATGCTGAGTTAAACCGAACAGTGTGGTATATCATTAACTGTGCACAGGGTTGGAATTGAATATATGCTTCATGCACAAATGACCTTCAAAACATTCTCTACTATTCAGTGCATGGTCTTCAATATATATGATTGACTCTTTGCTACGGTAATGCATGTTCCTCGAATAGTGTGTATGTTACTCAACAGTTAACATTGGCAAGTGTAAACAACAAGTGACAGAATTTTTGCTTCATATGATCACAATAAAGTTTTGAAAATTTGATGAGTATGGATTGACAAGTGACAGTTTATTAAATGGCCGGCTGTATAGACACTTTGAATATTGTTTGCATGAAATTTTTATTTCCTGACTGCATAATTATCCGCTACAAGCATATAATCACATTATAAAATTAGTTAAATTTTAGGGTGTGGGGGGGGGGGGTAATTGCCCCTGCTACCCTATGTGCAGTGTACAGCCTGTTAGATTTGTATTATATGTTTGATTTTAAAATCTTATTTGCTATTATATTTATCATAATAAGTGATGAAAGCAGGGAAGCTTGTAAAAGTTAGGGGGGCGACTCCCACAAGGTGCCACCATGGTTGGCGCTAAGGCCCCCCTGGCTTCCTACGCCCCTGGATGAAAGTAGACATGGGTTTTTGTTTGGTGGTCCATCCGTAGACATACAAAATATTTGGTGGCCCATCGAAACATCCCAATGATTTTCCATGGCCCATCCCAAATCATTCCGGCCCACCCTAGCAGTTACTTTATGACCGGTCCCTTAAATTAAACTGGGGTGCGTTGTTAATTTGGAAAGATGAGCCGTTTTTTATATATCGTCAAATTAAGGAGGAAGTCAGCATTTATATTACTGATAAGTATACTAGTTCTTATTATATGGATGTGAATATTACTGCCTTCTTATTTGTTGAGAGGAGTACAATTATTTTATTAATTGTACGGCAACCAGCTCGAAAGATTTCATTGCTCCTCTGGCTGTCGCTCACTACTACAAATTATTTGTAACTCCTATAATATATGGTTTATTTTCTTCCTGTATTTAACAAAAATGTAATGTTATGAAACAGTGTCAATAAAATTTTGAGTTTGAATTTGAATTTGTACCTAAAATGGAGAGCAATTGATAAAAGAATTCGTACTCCTCTCAACGAATCAAAATTTATTACGTTGACAAATCTTGACATATTCAATTGCGAATTGTCTTAACCCTTTCATTCTCAGCGGGGTCTTTGGTATTTTATTGTGGGCCAGACGATTTTACTCACCAATGGAGTGGCCACTAAGCACTGAAGGGTTAATAAAATTTTAAACATGTGTTCTTTCATCTATGATTATCGTTACGTGACAAACGTATGTAATTTTGACTAACTTAATTATATTCTCATCTCAAACGCTTTTTTATTCGATATTGTGTGTTGACTCGTTAGACGAGTTTCTCTTCTAAGACGGAAAACTAGCGTTAGCTTTATATCAGACGGATAAATCAAGACGGATTTTGGCTCGTAACGTCGAAAAAGGTCTGAGTTGGGGGTTTCCGAGTTGTTCAGGTTTATTCATCCGATGGCTTTCGTTCCACATTCATATCATATCACGAAAATCCGTTAGAATGCAAGGTTCGCGTCTTATAGACGGAAATGCGTCTTCTAATATTCAGCTATTAAATACAAACAATCGAAAATTCAAACGTCCATTATTATTTTCTACATTTCGACGGGCGTTTGCATGTTAATTACAATTTAATATAGAGCCGTAGCAAATAAAGAATGGTTTCAGCTGAAAACCTTCCATGCATGAAGCACACAGGCTTACATTTTACGAGACAGAGGAGCGACATGGGCGGCCAGACAAAGTAAGGCAGAACTGTTCACTAGACTTTGCTCTGCAAACAGCAATTAACAAGGCTAATTGCAATGTTTTAATTTTGGAATAGCTAATAGGACCTCTACATGCGTCTTGGACCACTACATGCGTCTTGGACCCGTTTGCTTGTAATCATTATTTATCTAATGGATTTCTTTTATATTCATGGTTTTCTTAAATTTATCTTATCAGGGTCTGGAAAGTAGACCATGCATTGAGAAATTGTAAACTTAATCCTTGTTTTATACTGTGTGCTGTTTCCGTAACCTGTCCATCACATGTAGTTAAGTCTGTGTGAGGATTGTAGGTTTATTCCTTAGTATTTAAGTATATACATGCAGTTAGATTATGTACATACTCACTGGGTATTGAAAGCAAACCTGCATGCCGTAAAATATGTAATGAAGCCTATGGTTTGTGTCAAGTATCTAACTATTGATAGGTAGAATAGGTAGATGTTGTACAATCTACCAAAATTGCGGCTTATAAAATCGGGCAGAACATTTAGTTATATCAAAAGGGTAAAACTAATTAGATGCCTAGACTAATAATCCCATATATATGTTTTACAAAACACAAAAAACGTGGTGCCCAGGACAGTCATTACGTAGTATATACTATATGATTAATACTTTTAAATAATATATATAATAAGGATTGATTGTCCAATGCAGTTCGAAGCAGTTCGAGCTATAGTTTCGCGTTTCAACGTGGTATGATATTGGGTCAATATCATTAGAAATGACTGTAAAGAAAGGCGAACATATATACATGTTTCGAACGGCATGTAAAATGACTTTAGACAAACCATCCCATTGGTTCAACAAAAAAAAAATAACATCAGGGAGATAGATGGATGGTATTGGAGAGATTTTGTGATTTTTAATGAATCATTGAATAATGACGTGACTGCACGTGTATTGGGGCTATAGCAAACCTCACAGAGTCTTGGGTTGACCGTGCTTGTGAAGTAAGTTAGCGGATGGTATATATAGGAGGTGTAGTGCAATGGATTTGGGGTGTAGATTAGATGCAATTATTACCTTATTGTGATCAAAGATTACTTGAAATATTTTTGGGACAGCAACCTACGATCCACTATATACACTTGCAGGTTGCCTTATTATTATTTTGCTTAATTTCTAGGTTGCACTAAATATTATTATCCGAGAAACAAGCAAAAGGTATATTTACATGTAAAATAATCCATTCTCAAAGATTCATTCTCAAATCTTCAAACTACTAATTTGCAATCATCATTTATTCAAAAGAACATGAATTATGTTCAGCCATTCGAATACATTCTTGGTACACATATTGGGTTTAAGAACCAGGGAGCAAAACGGCAGATGTGTGAAAAAAGCGATATCGTGGTATATATTGCGAACTTTCAAAGTTTTGATGAGCTTCCTTCGAATCCCAGAATATTTGCTTCGGTTATCAATTTGTCAAAGCAGCGCAAAGAAGGGGTGCTCTATGATATAAGAGACGGTGCATGCTTCAAGAGCAATCCTATTTATTAACTTAATACTAATTCCCATCAACTCCTTTTCTAGCTACCACGACGAGATAGAGGTATACAATCCACTAGGAAGTAATATAGGAAAGCACAAGGTTGATTTATATTATTATACCTTGGCTAATATATTGATCCCAAGTTTCGATCAAAGCTGTGTACCACCCAATTAGTTCGCATTGTTAAGACACATGATGTTGGCAAGTATGGTCAAGGAAAAATCCTGACACCAATTATCAATGACCTTGAAGAACTGGCTGCGGGTCACGAACTTAATATTTGAAGACAAAAATTGGAATTGCACGGTGCTGTCATCGGTTGCCTTGGCGACACAAATGCACAGCATCAGTAGGGTGGGTTCAAGGGAAGTGTTGGATGGGCACATAAAAATACCTGAACCGCCTTTGTCGATCCATTCAAAGACATGAAGGAAAAGTTCCGGGACATTCAGTTCACATCCCGAAATTTGGACCATCCGTTATTTCAAACGGAAAAGGAACACGAGCCGACCATGAAGTTAGAAAAAGACGCACTCATTCTTGCCTTGAAAGGATAAATGATCCTTGATTACTTTTATATCCAGAGCCTCCATATAAAATTTTCAGCAGTAGGTGGATTAAGTTGTCCACTTACATATCTAATAGAGGTTGTATTATTGCTGAAGATGCAAATTTTCCCAAAGGGCTGCCTTTATTTGGCCAGTTGGAAAACGTTTTGTTGGCCAATGAAGAGATTATTTTTTAGTACACTTCACTGGAAACATTATAATTTTCTTCCATATTACCATTAATATGGAAGAACACTCTAATGTTTCCAGTGGAGTGTACTCAGGCTTATAAAGTAGAGAAAGATCGTGTGATTCAACCACCGAGTTTTAATATTTACTCTGCGGGGAAGGTAAATAGTGGACTTTACATCAGTCTTAAATATGACCTAAAAGAGATTATCGAAGAGCACACTGTTGGGGATAACCCCTTGCACTTCTAGATTCATGTGCACTGTATATCTATTGTATATATTTTGTATTTTTACCAAGTACTGTATCCAACGCACAAATTGCTCACTTCGTTTTCTTCCTAAGATGAGTAAAAGCTCTTGTTTAAGAAATAAAATATTGAAACAACAAGATATATTTACGCTCTGAAGGTAAGATAATTTTCCTTCGTAAGATTAATTACATTATGTTAAGAAATACAATTTTGGAACAAGGTATTCAATTTTAAGACAATATTATTTTCCTTCCTAAGATTAACTGACATAAAGTTTAAGAAATAAAATCTTGAAACAAGATTTTTCTGTTTTACAGGCAAGATTATTTTTCTTCCTAATATTAATTATCTTATGTTTAAGAAATAAAATCCTGGAACAAGATTTTCACTTTTGAAACCAAGATAATTTTTCTTCCATGCAGATAAATTACCTCGTATTCTATCAAAAAATCTTAAACCAAGAAAGTGTTTCTTAAAATTAAACGAGATAACATTTCTTAAAACAAGGAAAAATGATCTTCACAAGTGTGCTTTTGGACTGCACTGTAGGAAACATACAGATAGCAAAATATTTCTGCCTAGACTTTAGTCGTGTAGAACATCTGTATTTATCGTTCGCAATCAATCGCCGTAAGGACAGCAAATACCATTTAGATAGTACTAGCAGTGAGTTAGTGAGTACATCGCGGACTTGTCTCTATACCTTGATGAAAATCAGAGTGCCCCAGTGTACACAGCTGTAAACGTGCATATACTAGTGAATGGCAAATAGTTTATTATATATCACAAATACAGTATTATATATCATTGCCATGCATACAAACATCAATTATATTTCACTACAATATGTACTCTTTTCCCACTTACTTGAAAGTTGTTTTAGGATTTCATAAAGAACTGCAATGGCTGGCAATTTCGCTACGTCGTTAACTTGCTGCCCTTGGTCATGGCTCGTCACGAGAGTTGAACATCTATCCGAGATTTCCTACAAAAGAGTGGAACAATTTGATGTGTGATTGTTGTTGTTTGGCATTCGAATTGTGTACAAAGGATCGTCGTTTAATTGTAATAGTCTATAATGTCTAGCATTGTCACCTTTCGTAATGAGGCATCTTGTGTTTCGTTGGATGCTTTGATAATATCGCTGGTCACCTTTGCTTGCTTTGTTTTGTCTGTCTCGTTAACTGATATCGGACTTCTTAAATCTTTGTCCGTTCGATCGTTGAGAACTGCCTCGTTTAGTTTGTCATTCGACATAGTTCAGTTTCTTGGACCTTCTGCTTGTGCGGAAAGCTTTTGCCAATCTTTCCATCTGAGATTTTTTCGCTTCTACTTGTACTGTTTTACTGTCTGGGAGATTCCCATCAGACTCTCGTAACTCAATATCGGCGGAAATGTCAATTATAAGGTCACAGCCGATATATATTATAAGATCACAGCCGATAGGTACTTTCCAAGTATAGAAAATTCACAATAGTATAATTTCACGCCTTCTTGAAAAAAATAATAGACACAATTTTGGTAGCTATATCAAGAAACGTTACTATGAAATTGAGATTACACCAACTATTATAATTGTATTGCTGGGGATTTTCCCGAATACAACATGAGCAGGGATTTACCCGAAAATGAATTCTCAGAAAGTTTAGGGATTCGTGAATGCGTTTCTTGGTACAGATTTTTGAAATACCAAGAATCTATGATGAACTAGGCCAGAATAATAATGGTATTTATGATAAACATATTCCTTTAACAAATTTCCAAAATGTAAATCATGTTCTTGAGATAGTTTAACTTTCCCGACACTACCCTATTATCGCATTGTAGCAATGCAATACCACTTTGACATTTCATATCTTCGGTTCATTGAATGCTATGTGGACAAAAATACCACCATTCGATTCATTGTAATAATATCTCCTTATTTCTAGCGATAGTTTTAGTCAATGGCAATATTTGAGATTTATGTGCCTTGAAAGTCAAGCGAGTTCGTAATGATCAAATTACGCAATATTACTAATAAATTATAAACATAAACAAACATTTCGCCGAAAATAACTTCGGCCCCTTGAGACGTCTGCTCATTGTGATAGTCTTGCCATTAAGTATGCAAAACACTGAATAAAACACTGTATAAAGTGTTTTTTTCAACCTTCTATCTTTAAATTTTAACCCTTTATTGCCGGATAATTTACATTTCTGGTTCGAGTTTAATATAATCCCAACCGGAAACACGACTTAAAAACGTCAAAGCAATGCCACGTTTGTATCGTAGGACTCTGCAAATGCCAGAAATGGTTCTACATGTCAAAATACGCGTGAATTTCACGTCATCCGCGGGCTAAGGTAGCTCCTCATTGGCCAAGAATTACGGAATACACGCGCGTGCGAGTAAAACCCGTTATCTTGAAAAATTCAAAATAAATATTTGTATTCGTAGGCCGTGGGCTGTTGGCCAAAATTATTTCGCTTCGTGGCACCCATGTGGGAAATACTTGGTTTGGGGTTTATTTGAAAAGCATATAGGTACATCACTACCAAAAAAGAGTTCCCAAGCAAAAAGTTGCCCAATACCGAGAAAATGGGTGATCAATGATTATAACCTCTATTAAATTGTATTACAGCAAAAATTGGGAAATTTTATAATTCAATTAGAATAGAAATGACTTCCATCATCGGAAAACGTACAAAAAAACGCATATAAGACTTTTAAAGGTATGTTACAGTCCCGCGCATGTCTGTGATTGTTTTTGCCTGGGGACTCCACCGGAAGTTGGGCATCTCGGTTTATACTCGGTCCAGTCTCCTTTCTGGCAATAACACGCGCGTTGTTTTTTTTCGCAAGCGAAGGAGTGAAGCTAAAAGTTTCCAAAATATATTGAGCTTTTTTGAGGGACAATCCTTCAAATAACGAGCTTTTGAGGCAACATGACGAGTAGAAAAGAATACCACGCTAGCAGGGATGCTTCCAAAGTGCACCAAAGTGTATCTATTTTATTGTTTTCCTTGATGGAGAGCGTGCCATTACTGTCTTCGTTTCTCCATGATATACCTACATCCTCAATCTTCTACTAAAGTTTTGAAGAAAAGAATCCAAGAAGGATTGGACATTTCAGCCAACATAGCTCTTTTAATGACTATAAAATTTTCTTTATTTACTATTCTAACTTTAAATTATACACTATCGTTACATACGAACTGTTCTCTCTTTTGTTTACAAACTGAAACCCATATAATTAAGGCCTAAAGATATGATATTAGGATGTTAGGGTTTGTAATCCAAGTGAAAATATATACATTTTAAGACCTAACCAGGAACGACTGCGAAAAATGCAGCACAAGGTCCTCTGGTAGGAATTGAACCTACGGCCCTGCGATTCCGGAGCAGCACTCAAACCAACTGAGCTACAGAGGCCAGCTGTTGAGCTGTAACCGTAAGTTCATGTATATATAGGTAATCGGGTGTGCGGGTTGTGATAAGGTGGACTTGAGGTGGGCTCCAGAATCGCAGGCCCGTAGGTTCGATTCCTACCAGAGGACCTTGTGCTGCATTTTTCGCAGTCGTTCCTGGTTAGGTCTTAAAATGTATATATTCTCACTTGGATTACAAACCCTAACATCCTAATATTAATTCCACGAAGTGAAGTGCAAGAACTAAGTTATTCAAGTCCACCTTATCACAACCCGCACACCCGATTACCTATATATACATGAACTTACGGTTACAGCTCAACAGCTGGCCTCTGTAGCTCAGTTGGTTAGAACGCTGTTCCGGAATCGTAGGGCCGTAGGTTCGATTCCTACCAGAGGACCTTGTGCTGCATTTTTCGCAGTCGTTCCTGGTTAGGTCTTAAAATGTATATATTCTCACTTGGATTACAAACCCTAACATCCTAATATTTATTCCACCAAGTGAAGTGCAAGAACTAAGTCTTAAGTTATTAAAGATATGATACTCGTGAGTAGGAGTTGTCAATAAAAAAGTGTTAATGAGCAATTTGGATTCAACATGTTTTGGATGGCTATTTATATAGTGTTTATTGTCAGAGTGATAAATGATATAAATTAATCTACTTGACCGTGCTTTACTGTCTTCTCATGGACAACTTGTGCTCACTTAATAGAAACACATAAAAAGTTTCTCTGATCAAAGTATATTTTAATCAAAGCAGCTTACAGCCCTCGAAAACGCATTCGGCAATGCCGACCTAAATGCCGACATATCAACCTCCCAGGCCGGCAAATTTTTGCCGACGTTAAATTCAGCAAAAGTAAGAATTTTTGGTGCTGATAGCTCTTAAAAGTCAGCGATTATTAAATTTGATTCGTAGTTGGATTAACTAAACACACTTTGGTGTAAGGTTTAAAAATTGACGTTTAAAAATTAAATTAAATTAGCTCAGGTAACCGGCTGGCTCGCCTCCATATAAACACCGCCTAAGACATTTAGTTTATAAAACATTTTGATCACAGAAACTTATATGATGTAAACGAACTCAATTAATAATTACTAGTATATTTTTTCACCCTAATTGTGACTAAAAGCTTGCATATAAGAACCTACATTTTAATAACCTGTCAGACTAAATTTTTTATTTAGTCAAATAGACATCCTAAATAAGAATTTGTTTAGGCTAGCATTTCATGTTCTTATTTTATCACATGAAGACAAATCAAGTCTCAAAATGTATATAAATCAAAGAAAATAAACTCTTCACAAAGTAATGAAAATCATCCAGAACACTGAAAATGTCATTGACTGATAAATAAAGTGTTAGCAGGTTTACAGTTTACATAGCTATTAGTTAGATAATTTGTGCACAATTTTGTCAATTTATATATATGTATATACATGTAAATTATACCTCGCATACCAAAAATGAGTTGCTTTTCTTTAAGAATTTAACCTAATTTCCAAGCTCTAAAGATCATGTAGTCACTACATGTACAGTATTGTCCAAGGTGGAATCTGGGGGTTTGAAATCAGAGTTTTCTTTCTCCTAGATGGATTGCCTCCTACACAAAGCAATCTGAAACACAAGCCAGTTTATATTCTACTATGATTGCCTGATCTTGTGTATGTCACAAAGAGTGGCACCATCCCATATATATATTGTCAGAACAAGCTGCCTTGCCCATGGCCTGTTTTGTGACATGAAATCAAACAACACAGTAAAACCCTGCATATAATAAGAACCTAGATTTTTTCCAAGTTAGCCTAAACAGGTTCTTATGTGAATGGTGCTTACTTGAATTCATGTCACAAACTGTAATTATATTTAGTATATTCAGTACTTTCATGGGGCACAAGCCCTTGAGTCATATTCATGCCTATCCCTTGGATATATGTGTTTTAATAATAAGTGTTTATAAATTATTTGTATTAACATATAACCCAATAAATCTGTTAAGAAAAAGAAAGACTGATTAGTTGATGTAAATAAAAATTTCATCAGTGTTTCCTGAGCATTCTGGTGAGCTCTGATATACAGCGAAACAAGCATATATTTAGCAATTGTCCTCTGTCTTGAAGATACATGATGAACTAACGTGATCACTAGATTGACCAGAATTGTTCAAGTTAATATCACTATTAGATCATTCAGTGTCACAAGAATATCATCATTTTGTGTCAATATGAGAGTAATATCAATGAATTCATACTTCCAGTTCATAATTTCAAAACACATATTTATAACACAAAAAAGTTTAATAAAATCTTAGCTTCTCGTACTCTCGTCACTGTCAATCTATTGAACTCTTTTGTTGTTTATAACGAACTCATCTCCATAGCGCGCACGAGCTTGAACAAAAGCTGTTTATCCGGCATTTGCACGGTCAAAAATTTCGCCCTTGGCTTTGCCACGAAGACAGGAACTGCAACCACATTCTCAATCACACTTGTTTCGAATTTAGTCAAGCGAAAAGCTTTCCCCAAGGCCAAGCGCTTCTGCCATAATGACAACAACAACACTGGCAACATGTTTCGAGGGATTGATACCGCATTAAATATTTTCATGATGACACACTCCAAAGGAAAACACAAATTATTCGAACTCACACCTTCGGGATTTCAGTTTGCCTCTCCAGCTGTTGATATAGCAAGTCACACAACGTTCAAAGCGGCCTCTTTATAACTGTATTCACGATGTTTACAGTTAAACAGTTACAGTATAAGATTGTGTTATTGTCTTCAAAAATTTCCAGCGTAGAAATGTACAAGAAATGAAGCGAAGTATTGTCAAACATTGCACTCCTCGGTCACAAATTATGTGGAATGTTTCTTTGAACTCGTCGCATACTTCATCTTATATAATTAATGTGGATCAAAACAAAAAACGTAAACAAAGCTCGCGCATGCGCAGAAGGGACTGTAACCTACCTTTAAACAGTTTTTTGATTTTTCGAATAGTCTTTGAATTATTGCTCTTTTAAATGTGAAAATTGGACCAAAATGTCGCAATAAGGACGGGGTACTAGGTCAAAAACGCGTTTTTGACAGCGTATAACTCGAAAACAATTTTAGATATAAAAAATAGGTACGCAGTGCGTACATGTTGCATGCCATCAAAAGCTAGCGTGAAAACAGACCTACGTTCCGCCCGCCCTAAAATTCGCAGGTTGACGGAGCCGTTAGACTTGCTCCGAGTCTCTCTTTCATTGTCATATAGTATCAATCCACTATAGTGTACATTACATGATGTAATACGGAGGGGCAAAGCGAGAAGGAGAGACTTGTCAACTTCGGAAAATCTCGGTTGAAAACTGAACAGAAAATGCAGGACTTGCTTTAAATTGTTTTCCTTCAATTTCTTTCTGTATTATTTACTATAATGGAACTCATGTTATTTACACTGTGCTAGATCAATATATATAAACACTGACAGAAAACAATTAAAGCAAGTCTTGCATTTTCGGTTCAGTTTTGAACCGAGATTTTCCGAATTTGACAAGTCTCTCTTTCTCGCTCCGCCAACCTCGTTCCCAGGGTTTTTCCCTTTTTGTCATTGGGAAGGCGGGAAAAGGCCCTGGCACCGGCCGGTCACATGACTTTCAACACCCAGATATAGTGGGTGTAATAAATTATAATAATAATGAATTAGAAAATCCAAGATGGCCGCCAACCTAAGAGTGCCCACAAAATTTAAGTGCTTAGAGCGGCTTAAAAATGCATTTAGTCTTTGAAATTTTTCCTTCTTTTTGCTACCGACGTACTCGAAATCAGATTCTTCAGCTTTTATTACATGGGAACTATGTAGTTGCTGTTCTTCCAACTGGGTTTGGTAAATATCGTTCGTTCGCTAAACAAAATTAACAGCCAAAATATAATAGTATTACGACAGATGTTCTCCAGGTGGACAGGCTTGCCTAAGAGGACACGGAAAGTGTTTTGAACTGGGGATGTTAAGCTTGGTTTTACACTTCCAAAGACTCTGCTGTGCGACGATTGGAGCGAGTTTATGAGGAATATTTTCTACAGTGATTCAAAGAAATGTTTTTGCATATACTGTATATGTTATTGATCTATTGTTGAATGTCACTTATACTATAAAGTGCCAATGGTTGGAATATTTATTCATTGATATTTTAAACACAGATGAGTGTTATATGCTCTTTCCTTGTTTACGTTTTCCTTGCAGCCAAATGTTGAAGCTGGCAAGCTGCAAAACTGACATATGAGTGATATGACCCAAATATTGGATATATGCATCTTAGTTTGCTTCCAGTAAAATGTAAACAAGACCTTAAGAATTCTATACGAGATAAGAAATATTCCGTCTAAAATCATGACTGGCAAATTAGCATGTGCGAATTGATGCTTCCTAATAATAGTATGTACTCCAGTCTCCAGTAAAGCTTGCTTCACGCCCCTTACAAAAAAAGTCTATGGGCTTGGCCTATAGGCCAACCTATAGGTTCCTATAGGAAACCTAAAGGTTTTTATAGGCAATTGGAACATTTTCTATAGGTGCCCTATAGGGATGGGTATAACCTGAGTATCAGGCTCTATTTTACAAATAGAGCCTGACACAAAACTTAACCTGATCGCTTTCCGCCCACAGCAAAGTTTATATTTAGTATCCGATCAAAATGTCGCAGGAGAAATTTAAATTTCACACAACGACAACAACAATCTAATTATAGCATAGGCGCCCACTAAACTGCTGAATTTAAATTAAAACTGCAATGAACTTATAAAATTAACAAAAATAATCACAAATTAGCGAAATATATTGCAAATGTAGCTTATATTAAATCGCCACCCGATTGCTCTCTCCTCCGCAGAGGTTTCAGTGACTACAATGAGCTTTACATGGCGCTTGCCGTATTTATCAACAAACGGTGACGTATAATTATAAAGTATATATATTAAGTATACTTTATAACTATACGTCAGTCGATAGTGCAATCTGATGGCGATTTAATATAAGCTACATTTGCAATATATTTCGCTAATTTGCGATTATTTTCTAATTTTACTGCAGTTTTAATTTAAATTCAGCCGTTTAGTGGGCCGGCTATAATTGTAGTTGTGATCGTTATAAAATATATCAACAACAATAGTATAATCTAATTAGCACCAGCCAATCAAATGACAGATTTAAAAATCGTTTGTCTAATCGGCCAATCAGCGCTCAGTCCAGATTCTGGACTGAACAACCAGACAAAATGCCACTTTTGTGTCAGGCCGTACTTTTCTCCCCTTCGCCCACGATCAGGCGTGCCTGTGCCCTAAAAAGTACGGCCTGATACTCAGGTTAGGATGCATATAATCCTATAGATCTCTATAGGGAATTGGCTTCTATAGGGAATTGGAACATTTCCTATAGGCCACCTATAGACTTTTTTCATAAGAGTGCTTCAATTCTTGCTGTTACCATCTGCACATTATCAGGGTGGAGAGTTGATTTGAATTTTTTGTCCCAGGGGATAAAGGTAGGGAATAGATTTTCCATCACAAAAGGAGCAAGGTGCCCAACCAGTTAGAAGATGGCATGTACTTTAAGTGACCATTCATTATACCCTAGGGTGGGGTGGGAGATTCTTATGTCAAAATGTCATGGGACCCCTTTTTAATCTCTTAATTTAATAATGGAGCTAGACCCCTCCTAAATATTTAAGACTATATAACATGATGAAATTCTAATCTTCATTCATGTGAATGCCTGACTATGAAGAAAATACATTTTGCAACACAGGGATGGATCCAGCATACTAAAGTAGGGACATTGCCACTATAAAGGGTTAAACAAATTTTTAATAATTTTGCAAAGCTCTATATTCAAAAAGCTCAATTTGTAAATTTTAATTGACTTTAATTAAATTAATATGACTACTTATACTTATAGCTACCTTGCCCCAGTCACTTCAAGTGAACTCTACGGGAGGAGGGGAACATTGAAAATTCCTGGGTTTACTTGGTAAAAGCAAGAATTGAACCATGCATTACATGTATATGGAGAGCAGTTTTAAATATATTTTATCATGCAAATACCTTGATAATTGTTCTTACACGTCTTTGGCTTAGAATGGGTACACCCTCCAAAGGTGCTTATTTACAGGGTCCAAAGGTGTAAATATACACTGTCCAAGGTGTTAATATAAGCAACAAAAACAATGTATATAATTAAATTTTATTAAATAAAATGTGGAATATTTTACAAATTGCATTACCATCCCAAAGTGTACATAATTTTTCAATATAATTAGGACTTAGAAGCTGTTCACATGAGTTTGACTCTAACCCAGCACCCTTGGCTTAGCTCCCCTTGCCCAATCACAAGTAGAAAACCTCCAACCCCCTCTGACAAGTCAGTCCAGATCTGCCCAAGAGGCAGGATTTTCTGGAATATTATTAGCAGTGAAATTGTTGCATATTTTCAAGCATGCATTGTAACCTGATTTTAAAGCCTGTTTGAACATCAGACATTGTGGCAATGGCAAGATAGTTCAGCCACATGAATACAATCTTAAAATATCATAAAAACAATGCAATTTAAGGCCAGACAGCCCAACAGGAGCCAACAGCCCTTTACTACACATTTGAAGCATCTCTTGAGGCATCAAAGTACTGTACATGCAGGCACATGGAATTACATACGAGTATGTGACATAAGCCCACCATTGCACAACTTTGTCAGCAACAATGCAAATACAACAAATGCAAATACAATCAAGCTGGAAACGGATTTTATCAGTATTTTGATATATACATTATGGCTCATGTCTAAAGACACCTGCACTTTCATATTGAAATTGTTCTAATATCATCCAAACAAAACACATCAGAAAACTGTAACATCAGCCAAATGAGCAAATCATTTTTTTAGCACAATTTATGGTAAAATGAAGCAACATGTAATAGTATCTGAAACAAAACCAAATCACATATTATTCAAAAGTTGTAAACACTGTTGCATATATGATATAACAAAATATCGTCGCATTTCCAGTGGCAACTAACTATAAATTAGGCCAATTTAAACTCGACTATGAAGAATATCAAAAACTAAAGGTCGTGTTTCAGTTTATAAACCCAGACTTTGGTTTTATAAATATAAACATTATAAACGGTATTAAACGCTATACGAAGCCAAATATGAAGGCACATTTTGCCCTAAATACTCGGTCAGAGCCTCAGAGGTGTGTTCTAGTACACAATTAATCTTCTCTCACAGCTGTTTAAAACAAACAATAATACTAACCTTCGACAAATTGTGTATAAATCTTAACGAATTTAACCATTTTGCCACAGATTTTGCCATAAAATATTTCTTAGACGGACAAAGTATTAATAATGATCACTCCTTGCATAAAATGTTAATTTATCCCAAAGTTTGAATAAATTAATCCAAGATTGCATTATTTGCATGATAATGTACTTGTCATTGACCAATCAGAAAACATAGAAGACCGGCCGGTGCCAGCGCCTTTTCCCGCCTTCCCAATGACAAAAATGGAAAATCCCTGGGAACGAGGTTGTCGCTCCGCCCCTCAGTGCTACGTTATGTAATGTACACCATAGTGGATCGATATGACAATGAAAGAGAGACTTGGAGCAAGTCTACGGATCCGTCGACCCGCAAATTTAAGGGTGGGCGAAACGTAGGTCTGTTTTCAGGCTAATCAAAACCATGAAACGTTATGACACAGAATACTATACAGAAGTCGATTTCCATTGGGGTTTTTTTGCGTAAGCGCTATTTGTCATGACTGATGATTCGTCACTCAGCAAGTACCGTAAACAGAAGCAGTCGCCCCCCCCCCAGAGGTCGCCCCCCTGGTTATGATGCGCTAGCGCTTATAACGTTTGGTACAACTGGCCTGAAACTTAATATATTGATTCAATAAGTTTAATATCAATATATTTATTGAAAATTGGCTATTATGTCAAAATAAGAAAACTTTAGATTATCACGCGAAAAGGCAATGATTTTATGAGCAACTGTTCATCGTTAGTTGCAGGCGATGGTAATATAAACAAGGTCAAGGTCAAGGTTACTATTTTATAACTAAATAATGTTATTTCCTACAAATTTAGCTTTATTGTAGCCTTATTGAAAGTGTAAAAAAAACATGGAAACGGTGAATTACTACAGATTGCCGGAAAATAATTGTTAAACTATAGCTACGATTGAAATTATCGACGTAGAATGCTATTTCGTTGTAATTTCAATAGTATTAATGAGAATTTTGTTTGTTATTTTTAATATATTTCATGTTATTTACAAAAATTACTGTAGTTTTGAAGTTTTGCACACAATATAATCAATGCGAGCACAATAACTCCACTTCAGTTTGAGTATTATATTTAAATTTAGTATTTTGATAGCGTGCATGCATGGCCTTTCACGCTATATAATATTACGCCTGATAAATAATCAGTGCAAGCACAGCGGCTCCAAAATCACAACAAAATAACAGAATATAAGGGAAAGTACATTTATTACACCGAGGGGGGGGATGAAGATGTCTTGAAAAAAGCTCATATTTTTACAGGGCCCCTGTTGAGGTTATCGGTAAATTTCGATGCCCTCCCCTCCAAGTTTTTAAAATTTTCAATGCCCCCCCCTCTAGAATTCGGAATCGAAGGAGTACAATCCGGAATTTTCTCTTATCATAGATACAATTTGCAGTTCCTCAAGATGTCTGATATACTCATGCATGTACTTCTCCTCAACAAAACTACCGATCTGCTGCTTCTTTCACCTCACTAGCACCAGATGAAATGGCACCGTCTTTAAAACATTTTAAATTGGCTCTAGGGGTGAAATTATCAACAGGTTGTTGTTGTCCATCATTCAGCGTATTCGGAGTCTTGAACACGTTCATGTAGTGGCCAGGATTTCCTGGATCAGGGTAATGTGCTGGAACCTTACAGAATGTCGCCCCCACCCAAGTGTCTCCCGGCATCTGTTGCAAATGTCTTTGTATGCCTGTCAAAAATGCGTGCAAACTGAGTGCCATTATGCTTCAATTTCTTTAATTTCCATTCCGTTTGTACGAAATATCCCATAAACATAGAACACATCATTCTTGCAAATCGTATATGCTTTTTTGTTTTTGGAACTGCTACTTTTTGGCGCGTAAGTTACTTCACAAACCTGGCGCCAAAAAAATTTCAAATAAGCTATAGGTGATTTCATGTATCCATTTAGAAGAGCAGACTAAGGATATCTTAAAACTGAAATCGGTTTCGAATACAACCATCAGGGACGTAGCAAAGCATCTGACGTTTGGGGTGGGGTGTGTCAGAGGATTATACGTATTGGCACTCTCATACTAAGTTTTGGGAGAAAAGGGGGGTCTGGGGGTCCTCCCCCAGAAAATTTTTACATTTTTGAAGCTCTAGGACTGAATTTCTGGCGTTTTCTAAAGCAAATTTCGCAAACAAATTACATGTAAATTGACTGTATTTTACAAAAATGGTTATCATTTCACAAAAATAATTACTTTATTACGCAAATTTTACCTGAAAATGTAAAAATTTTAACTTTAATTTGCTGGGGTCAAACCTTTGAAAAGTTTAGAGCCCCCCTTCAGTATATCAAGAACTTTCAGAGCCCCCCCCTTTAATGCCAGAAAATATTTCGGAGCCCCCCTTAACATCTTCATCCCCCCCCCCTCGGCATAATAAATGTACTTTCCCTAATTAAACTATACAAATATATTCAAGCGCAAGGCCGTGAATCGCTTTAAAAGTATAAGAATAAGTATTTTAGTAACGCGGTATCTGATAGGCAGCCAATGCAGGGTATATAACACAGGAGTTATGTGGTCAAATCTTCAGATTATTCTCGCAGCAGACTGCTCTGCATGTGCTATGTGCACGCTGTAGTTTGTCCAGATTAATTGAGGGTAGGCCATAAAGGAGGCTATTGCAGTAGTCCAGGCAACTTCCAGGCGTCCGATAATAAATGCTTGAACCGATATAGTGTTTGCGTCGATTCTTTAGATAAATATTTCCTGATGCGCCTTATGTTATTTAGATGAAAGAATGAAGCTCTGCAAGTCTTATTAATATATGTTCTTGTATAGGTTAAGATTAGAATCAAGTCTTGGCCGCGCTTGTAGAATTGATTTTTGATCCACCGATAGTATAATTCCCCATTTTAGTATTCCGGGTTTTAGAGATTCCCCATTTTAGTATTCCGGGTTTTAGAGATTCCTGCTTTCAGTATTCCGGGTTTTAGAGATTCCCCATTTTAGTATTCCGGGTTTTAGAGATTCCCCATTTTAGTATACCGGGTTTTAGAGATTCCGGCTTTTAGTGTTCCGGGTTTTAGAGATTCCGGCTTTTAGTATTCCGGGTTTTGGAGATTCCCCATTTTAGTATTCCGGGTTTTAGAGATTCTGGCTTTTAGTATTCCAGGTTTTAGAGATTCCGGCTTTTAGTATTCCGGGTTTTAGAGATTCCCCATTTTAGTATTCCGGGTTTTAGAGATTCCGGCTTTTGGTATTCCGGGTTTTAGAGATTCCCCATTTTAGTATTCCGGGTTTTAGAGATTCCCCATTTTAGTATTCCGGGTTTTAGAGATTCCCCATTTTAGTATTCCGGGTTTTAGAGATTCCAGCTTTTAGTATTCCGGGTATTAGAGATTCCGGCTTTTAGTATTCCGGGTTTTAGAGATTCCCCATTTTAGTATTCCGGGTTTTAGAGATTCCGGCTTTTAGTATTCCGGGTTTTAGAGATTCCGGCTTTTAGTATTCCGGGTTTTAGAGATTCCCCATTTTAGTATTCCGGGTTTTAGAGATTCTGGCTTTTAGTACTCCGGGTTTTGGAGATTCCCCATTTTAGTATTCCGGGTTTTAGAGATTCCGGCTTTTAGTATTCCGGGTTTTAAAGATTCCGGCTTTTAGTATTCCGGGTTTTAGAGATTCCCCATTTTAGTATTCCGGGTTTTAGCATTCCCCATTCCCCGTTCCCCGATTCCCCATTCCTTGTTATAGTAATAGCCACAAAAGAATCATGTTTAAAAACAATACAACAAAGCTGTCGGGAAAGAAGAAAGACGTCCAGGTGCGAGAGTGTAACCTGATACCAAAGTCAATCTCACATTTATATCACATGGATATATTAGAGATAAACTTATAAATGTAAGCGAATCCAAAGGGTATATATTGAGTTGTTTATATTTTATGTCCTCATAGAAGATTATATTGCAAATAGTCATTTTACTTTGGCTGTTTATGGCCACAAAGGAGAAGCTTGAATACGAGGATTTCGTTGGGTTGAGTCCGGTTGACAGAGTGGGAAAAGGTTGAACTTGTGGCCAGAGCATTTAAAGCGTATGAATTGGTGCTCCAAAGAAATTTACACAGGAACAAATTTTTAATAGTATTAATTAAGAAGGAATACCAACAAAGGCTACAAACCAATGATATTATTAAGAGCGATCCTAACACTCTCTGCAGTAAATATTGGAAAGATGACATTCAAACATGGCCACATCTTTATGATGGAATGCTACATTCTACGAGTAAATGCAGTGGATGCTGAATATATTGGCAAATACAAAGATGAGTGGATTTGTTGATATAATTTATGTTGCCAAATGCCCCATTGACAAGACCATGACATTTTTTGTAAAGCTCAGTATGTCCATCACAAAGGATTTAATTGTGATGACTCACATATAAAAGTGTGGATGTGTGTCCTTGAACAGCTAGAACAGTTGAGGCATGTAATCATGTACTTGTAGTCCTCTATGTATAAGATCAACTATGCTTACAACAAGCAATATATTTCCCCGGCCTGTGTGCCTGTACCAGTGTTCCCCAAGGATGGAACAAAGGAACATGAAAAGAAGTAAATCCAAGCAAGGTTAAAAATTTAACATTTAGACCAAACACCTGGCTGCGATTAAACATTGAGGAAAGAATTTGACCCCAGAAAACCTGAGGACAGAAATATTACCAATGAAAGAGTTTCTTTATCATTTATTTATTTAGTTTTAATTTTTCTCCCCTATGTACAGTTCCATAGACAATATTTACATATTTTCCCTTATATTAATTTGGGCTAAAGACCTACTAGATACCTTGTCAGGCTTTTTGCTTTAGTCCCCTAGTGATTAGTAAAGGTTTATAGTTAACTGTTAGATTTATAATATATTCTATTTTACAGTCAAATCAGAGAGAGAACAATAATATGCAAATAGAATAATATGCAAATAGAATGTTTTCATCAAAAAATGCTGCTTAATTTGTTTTTTGAAGATGTATTGAGAGTTTATGTCTTTATTTTTTATTATAGTGAGTTCCATACATCAACTCCATTATTTAGAGAGAATATGTTTTACATAATTTGTTCTTTTATACCACTTGTGAAGTTTTGATGAGTTTCTTGTGCTACTGTGATGAATTTGATTGATAGTCACAAAAAATTATCAAAACTTCAGGCACCTTTTAAGATTATTGAACAGCATTGTAGATACTGTTCCTTCTGCTTGTGTTTTGCTCTCATGCAGTTGGCTATGGGGGTGGTTCTGACTATGAGAACAACTGAAACTCTCAATATCTCTCAATATTATACACCCTTTGGATTCGCCTACTTTTAGACGTTTATCTCTTATATCTAATTACTAATAGTATGTCATATAATTAAAGGTGAGATTGACATCGGTGTCAGGTTACACTCTCGCACCTGGACGTCTTTCTTCTTTCCCGACAGCTTTGTTGTATTGTTTTTAAACATGATTCTTTTGTAATGTTGTTTTGTTTAAACAAACGCAGACATAAAAGCCCTGTTTTCGGCGTTTCGTTGTCGTGAATCCACTGTAAACAGCTCGCCGAAAGGTGTCGAAGAAATCAGCATATTTACGGATTTCTCCCAATCAGATTCCATTGTAATCTTTACCAGTACTTTGAAAATACACACAGATCATTCAGAATATAAAAGTTTGGACTATCTTTTAACATAGCATGAGAAAATCAACAAAACGTCCACACAAAATTATCGCTCACTCATTAGTAAAATATATGGCAGCCATGGCCTGGCCGCGCGCTCGCCCCAATGTTTTGCACTCCCGGCAATATGGCGGAATAAACCTTGAAAGAACAGGTGGGCAATTTGTCGACGCTGACCAAAAATAGCCGCTCATTTCTTCTCGAGTTGCCATTTTCGCGTCGAAGAGCAAAAATATAGACTTTCAGAGAATATTTTAGCTGTTTACTATCAAATATGTTTGTGAAACAGTTGATAATCTCACTGAGGAAGGCCAACGGTTTCTGAAAAGCTAAAGTACGTCGAAATCCAGCTTTGGAATAGACTATATTTTCACCGGGGAAACATGAACTAAATGGATATTTACATCAACACTGGATTTTGCTCGTGCCTACAGAGATAGTTGCATTAAAACAGATGTTAAGAAGTAAGCGAAAATGTGAATTTTGTGAATTATGTTTTCATTAAAATGTTTCAGAAGGGCTGCTAATGCCAAACTACAAGTGTAACAGAGCTGTCAGTATACCCATATATCAATGTTTATGTTGAAATGACCCATCTTCTTTGAGGTATAGCTTAAAAATTAGGGTATGCTCATCACTTGAAACTAGCCTTAAATCAAAGTTTTATCTATACTCTTTTTATTAGAATTAAAATCATTCATGGGAAAAATGTGCCAAAGGGTTGAAATTGCCCTTGTAAATGTGCACTATTTTTGACATGTTTTGGTTAGTATTTTGAAAAGGTGTTCTGGAAGGAAAATATGTCTTGAACTATACTGGTTGACCCTTAAATTATAACTAGTGTCATGTAAATCACAGGAAATTGAAAAAAATCTGGTCCATACACAATATTTTGGATTCTATAAGGTCCCGAATGGGGCTTATTTCAATGTTGAATCTGTTTACCTGGAATAACTTAGAAAATTGAATAAGTCAAGAATTTGACTATGCTCATCATCCAAAACCAGGTTTTTCTAATTGCTTTTTAACCTGGGTTTGTGGCAATACCAGTTATGCGACCATGAAAAATGCGCGCAGCACTTTTTTTGGACACTGAATATGGTGACATTTGATGTTGTCATATATTGCCATCCTCTTATCATAGCATAACTTAACTTATTTTAGTGAGTTTGTTAAAGTGTTGTGCTCACTATATGCATGTGATATCTAAGATTTATTCATGGCATTAGATGATAAATTTAGGTTCTGTTTTCTTTTATTTTTAGGTGATTGTATCTGTTCACTTGAGTGTCGGTAAAGACCTAGCTATATGATCGAAGCTTATGATTGGCTAATTGCCTTCCAAGGTAGTGAAGGTAGTGACCAATCATATTGCAATAATGAGTTGTCCCCATTCTCCAGGCGACAACAAATGCGGCGCGGCGAGGAACACATACAGAAAGCACGGAGAAAAAATTGAGAAGTTACTGTCTGTATGTGTAGAAAATTGCATCAACTTTTGTTTTTTTTGGCTCATCATGATGTGAAATTGCAAAGACTGTCACTACAGTATATCCAGAAAGACTCACTTGTCATTGGTAAAGTTGTTTATTTTATTTATTACTGAAATTACTTGTCATTGGTAAAGTTGTTTATTTATTTAATACTGAAATTATGTACATAATTTTGGCCTTGCAACGTGAACAGGCAGTTTTTCTTTGACACTTTTGTCAACAATGAATAAGGAGCACAATATATATTTGTTTAATAAATGTTAGACCTATTTGTAGACCATTGCCCATTAATTTAATATAGTAGCAGACTAGCAGTTGACCTCAATAAAATTAACTAATCTATTTAATAAATCTGCACATAATTAGTTTCATTTTCTTGTATTATAGTAACATTTTTGCTATTATGGGACGTTGAGCTTTATAAATAAAAACTTTTGAAAGATGGCTTTCACTCTACAACAGACAGCCTACTTTTGGTCTGTTTATATGGGGTTAACCCAACCTAGATTAGCTACAGTAATAGCTATATTTCTTTAATTACTTTATTGTTATTTAAGTATTTATTTATTTATTTATTAACTTCAACCGTCAACAGAAAATTTACATTAGCAAATGGTGACCGCACAGGATCCCAATTATTACAGCTACCATATAACAACCTAGCTTGGTTATTCAATTTATGTGAGACTGTTGAGGCAAGCATGGGCTTGCTGGAACAAAACAGCTAAGCAATTAAAAAAAGTATATTCACACAAGCAAATCTCAAAGTCATGCCATCTAGAAACATTAATTGATAGAGCCATTTGAGGTTTAACTGTGTAAAAAAATATTAAATACAACAAGTTGTCATGATCCATCATCACCTTAAGCTCTAATCCTATTTGAGCTGCCATCATTAATTACCAACTGAACTACTGGAGATCCAGGGATATTTTATATTTGACCAGGCAGGCAATAGAAGATTAAAGTAATCTGGCATCACTACCTACCAATATACCTTAGTTATGTAAACCTTTCCTCTTGGGCTGGCCTGCCTGGCCAGGACTCTTTTCCAAGCCTTAGATCTTGGATATAACAGCTGGGCATTAAATAATTAATACATAATTCACATCAATCTATTGATATAAAGAACATTTCTTTATTTTCTTAAGGGGTGTTTATATGGAAGAGAGCAGCCTCGTACCCAGGCGCAAATAACGTACTAAAAATAACAACACTACAGTGTTTTTATATAGATCAGTGGCCAAGATGAGCGAGTGGGCGGGGGTGTTTGGGGAGGATGCGATGGGATTCTGCAGCTTTGTTTCCCACGTCTTCCCTAAGCACCCCGCATGCTCGCTCAGCCACTTGCGCCTGGGTAACAAGGCTGGGAGGAGAGCCAGCCCAGATACCTGAGCTAGCTTGCTTTGCCGAGATCTAACATCGCTATGTAATTTATACTAACATTTATCTTGTGTTTAAATGGGAACCAAGCTGGCTTGCCTAGGTGAGATCTTAAAAAATAAAAATATGTTTACTTATATTATACTATTTATAGCGGTAAGACCAATAATTTGTTTTGGCAAGACAGCCCACCTCAAAAGTCTCAGTAAACATGGGATAAAATCAGCTCAGCAAAGAGAGCTAGCTCGGGTACCTATATGGGCTGCTTACCTCCATATAAACACCCCATTAGAAGTTAAAATATCTCTGAGGGATAAAACCTTCAAAACTTTATTGTTGACAAAAATTTCATGTAGACAGTATCCAGGAAAATTGCCTTTTCATATTGTAAGGCCAAGATTATGTCCATAATTTCAGTAATAAATAAAATGAACAACTTTACCAATCACAAGTGAGAGTCTTTATGGATATAGTGACAGTCTTTACAATTTCACATCATGATGAGCCAAAAAACCCAAAAGTTGATGCAATAAAGAATAATAGATTAATTCCTAAGTATTTACAAACATGTAGCAGTACCTTTTGCATTTATATTGTAGAAAAATATCTTTATTTTTATTTTATTTCTGTATATTTTTTTCAGAAGAATGATAACAAACTGCGTAATATATTCAGGGCTGCAAATAAATATTTGAATTGACAGGACATTTGTCCGATCACTTTTAATTTTGGTCGGACATAACTTGAATTTGGTCAGACAAAAACCAACATCACTAAATTTGGCCGGACATATATACAGTATGTCACAAGATATATATAAGTCATAAGACAAGTATGCATAGCCATTCCGGCGAAACGTTAAGTAAAATGCTAGAATGCCTCGTATACAGTGCTCTCATTTCCCATTGCCTGAAATTCCTTAGATTCTAGTAAAAATTTCCTCAGATTTAGTAAAATTTCCTTAAATGTGGGGCAGGCACGGTTTTTTGGTAATTCATGGCCTGAATGAGTGAGAATTACAAGTTAGGTTCCCAAAATTTTTGTCTCATTTGGGAATTGGAATTTTGAGCAGCATCGTCAAAAGGGATTTCACATTGTTGGTCAAGGAATATCTTCCTTTGCAAAATTTTTCCAGTCCTGAATGCATAAGACTGCATTTCCTGCGTTTTTAAAAAGTATTTTTTGCATAAATAACAGCTACATTAACTGATTTTTTAAACATTATTTCAATATTTTCAAATATTAGATAAAAACTAAAAATTCCTTAGAAATTCCTTAAAAATTCTATTTCCTTAAAAGTCTCCTTAAAAACTGATAATTTCCTCAGTTTAAGGAAATTTCCTTAAAACTGAGAGCCCTGCTCGTATATTTTATTGCAAAATGCAAATTGAGTGAATTTAATTGTTTTTGTTTGTGGAAACACCACGTAAATTTATTACTGCAAAGCTTTCGATGCGTAAGCCCGGATCTTCATCAGTGCTAATAATATGTGACTTGTTTAATTCTTGTGACTTGTTAAATTGTGACTTATTAGCACTGATGAAGATCCGGGCTTACGGATCGAAAGCTTTGCAGTAATAAATTTACGTGGTGTTTTCACAAACAAAAACAATTATATTTTATCGCCATGCAAACATTCAAAGAACTTATTGAGTGAATTTGCAATCGGATTTTGTCGCTGCAAAAAAATGTATAATATGTGACAATTTTTTTGTGTGATCGGTCCAATGTCTGATCAAATTTACTTTTGCTCGGACATTTGCCAAATTTAATCGGACATTGTCCGATGTCCGACAGTAATTTGCAGCCTTGATATTAGACAAGCTGTCAGGAAGTTTGCTTTGAATTTTAAGTTAACCCAGGGTTAAGCTAACCCAACTTTGAACAACCGGCCCCAGAGCAATCTAAATGAATTTACAGGGTATGGTATATATATTTACAAAATAATGGTTTAATATTACAAAAACGGTTACATAATTTGAAAGAACAAATGAATAGAAAGAAAGGAAAGCAACTTATCAGTAACTAGTTAAAGTGCATGGTTAGTATAGTTAAGGTTAATATTACATAACTAAAATAACTCAAGAGGGGTAGATCTAATATTAGCATTAAGGACAGAGGTTAAGTTGAGAAATCAATAGGCTTTCACGGATAAGAAGATCCCACTCAGACGTGCCTGATGATAGAATTTTGAAATCAGAAGCGGAGGCTGGGTGTTTGTGGAGGTCGGGAATCTTCGAGTTAAGCCCTTCGAGTTAAGCCCCTCGAGTTAAGCCCTTTTCGAGTTAAGCCCCGACCACGCCCTGTTTTGCCATGACCACGCCCTTTTTCAAAAAGGGCTTAACTCGAAGAACGAAACATGATGAAGTATGTCAACGAGTGCAATATTAAATTGTCAAGTTTTCAATACAAGAAAGCCAAAGCACAGAAATTTTGCCAAAAAGAACTTATGTATCGCTAATGTAATACGATTATCAAAAACAAACACAACTATTATCGTATTTTAGGTATATTTTAGGTTTTTCATATTAAAATTAATATTAAATTTAACAACAGGTAATTATTTTTAATTTAGTGAATCGTTTATCCACAACAAAACAATATTTTAATTATAAAGTAGATAGAATCCTAACTCGTTCCTTTTGCTTCAATATGCACAATATCGACAAATTAACAAATTTACTGTAACAGAAAAGGTGCAACCTTCTCCCATCACCTTGAACAAAACTAATCTATTAAGAAAATGATCGAAAATGACAGCATGTAAAAACTAAAGAAAAAGGGAGGAAAGGGAAGGAATTTCGGTATAGAATGATCTGTCTTTGACAACTTGCGCCCAGAGACTCGCGCCCAGTGTGACCAGACTTTTTCAGCAGTCATTACCAAAATTTTGTTCAAATTTTACTAAATTAAGAAAAATTTTACCAAATGTCGGCTTCCCAAATAATTACGTCATGATAATGCAAAAAAAACAATAGTTACGTCATCAAAGTAGAAAAAATATTCACAAAAAGCGTCTCGAAATACTTGTTGCTTTCATCGTATTGCAGTTTTTGTTCATCACTTTGAGCACGTTATTAAACAAAAAACACACATTTTTACCAACTATTTTTAATAATTCAAATCTTTCAGATTTTACCAAAATTTTACCAAAAGAAACTCATTACCAAATTTTCTTGAAAATTCACGAAATTTTACCAAAAGTAAAACTTTTTACCAAATCTGGTCACACTGCTCGCGCCTCATACGCACATGTACAGTCATTTTATTAGCCAAATGGTTACGAATCATGAACGGTTTCATTTGGGTAAACAAATTATCACGGGGAGAAATTGTTACATTTGAGTAAAATACCCAAATGTAACAATTTATCCCCGTAATAATAGCGCTACGTTGACTTGTATTATTAAATTAAAAAAAGGGAATATTTGCTGAGCCAAATCGTAATTTTATAAACGAAATGGTGACGTAGCGCCATTATTACGGGGATAAATTGTTACATTTGGGTATTTTACTCAAATGTAACAATTTCTCCCCGTGATAATTTGTTTACACAAATGAAACCATGAGGGTACCTAAATATCGAGTCAGGATTCGAGCCAGGACTCGAGCCAGGACTCGAGCCAGGACTCGAGTCAGGACTCGATTCAGGACTCGAGCCAAAAATGACGTCAAGTGATTTTGATGGATGAAAATTTACCAACAGCGTTCTCACTTTTAGGGAACTTTACTTAAATTTAGACTATTCGTTCACCAACAATGCGAAATGTTTAAGGAAATTTAACTGAATATGAGGAATTGTTTATTGATAACCTAAGGAGTGTTTGGCAAATGGGAAGTGAGAGAACTTGTTTACCAAATCAATTTCCCGCCTTTTTCCGCCAGATTCGATAAAAGAACTAAGGGGCGGACCATTTGACTTTTGAGGGGGGGGGGGGAGGGAATTCGAAAAACAATTTCCTGCAACCCAAGGAGAAAGAAAAAAAAATCATGCAGCACACAATCGAGAAAAAAAATATCATGCAAAAGAGAGCGCTCAAAAAAAAATTTTCTACATGTAACTCTACTGATGCTCTTCACTTCAGTATTGTGTCCACAGGCTTGCAAGATTTTGCATTTTTGAGCAGGCACATTTGCTTAAAAGAACACAGGGTGAACAGTGGATAACATCACAGGGATTCTACCGCCTTTGGAGCCTCTGACATACGATAGCCAGTGGTGTTCCCTGGCAAAATTGTTGCCCCCCCTGAGAAAATCTGGGCTTACGATAATTATCCATGGCTGAAAACGCAGGAAATAGCATTTCCGAGGTTCAAATTTTAAAATTTTCTCTGGGGAGCATGCCCCCGAACCCCCCAAGGTTACAGGTCATTCATATACTGTACCCTCCCCCATTTTCGAGTACTCTACTCTATCCCTGCATGTTTTAGGTTTTGGTGCAGTTATACATTCTTTGTAAGTAAACTTGCACGCTTTAGTGTGGGGAACATTAAGACATAACCATATATAAAATAAAGCACAGTGAAAATTCCTTGGCCCCTCTTCGAATTCAGTTCTCGGCCTCCTCTAACTGAAAACCCCTGCTACGTCTCCGATGATAGCTATATGAAAGCCTAAAGTTACTGTAAGCCGTTATTATGAGAGGCAAAAAAAATATCCTGCGGCCAAATATATTGGGAAAAAAATATCTTGCGCTGCACTTTTACAGGAAAAAAATATCTGTCTCGTTCGCCTGGGCGGAAAAAAAATTCTTGCACAGACTGAATCTTCCACCTCCCCCCTCAAAAATCAAATGGTCCGCCCCTAAAGAACGAAAGTTGATATTTGGTATATTTGTACATACAGAGCTGTCAATCTCATCTGACTTTGGCTATCTGTAACGGTTATTAGCGTCGGAAGACAGTGAATGAAACAATAGTCAATACCATTGTTATTGTTTGTCTTTGATCAAATATCAATTTCCAAAAAAGGGAAATATCCGGCCAGTATTTTATCGAACTAAAACAGTTGGTATTGCCCATCACTAGCAGTCTCTCGCTCTTTACAAAACAGATACTTGTTGCCGCTCATTGCCGCGTACCATTCGTCAAAGAGTAGGATAATTCTCCCTGCCTTATTTTCCTGTAATAGACACCAATATCACCAAACTGTATTATAGCCACGCTGGCTAACTGTATTACTAAATACACCCTTTCGATAATTACACATACTTTTTGGTCTTGGAACCTCGTTCTCATTGGTAAATTACACAAGGTGATTAGCGTAATTATTGAAAGGTTGTAGTAATTTGCTAGTAGTAGAACATTTAGCTAGCCTGCGTAACGTGTCTTATGAAACAAAACCATTGGGTAATGGCAATTCCCCGTATTTTCGCATTTTTTTTGATCGAGTCCTGACTCGAGTCCTGGCTCGAGTCCTGGCTCGAGTCCTGGCTCGAGCAATAGTATATCTCTGAAACCATTTGTGATTCATAACCATTCATTTGGTTAATAAAATTACTGTACATGTGCGTATGAGGCGTGAGTCTCTGGGCGCAAGTTGTCAAAGACAGATCATTCTATACCGAAATTCCTTCCCTTTCCTCTCTTTTTCTTTAGTTATTACGTGCTGTCATTTTCGATCATTTTCTTAATAGATTAGTTTTGTTCAAGGTGATGGGAGAAGGTTGTACCATTTTTGTTACAGTAAAACTGTTAATTTGTCGATATTGTGCACATTCAAACAAAAGGAACGAGTTAGGATTCTATCTACTTTATAAATAAAATATCGTTTTGTTGTTTTGTTGTGGATAAACGATCCACTAAAAGTAATTACCTGTTGAGTGTTGTTAAATTTAATATTAATTTACTGATATGAAAAACCTAAAATATTGTTAACGATAATAGTTGTGATTGTTTTAGATAATCGTATTACATTAGCGATATACAAGTTCTTTTTGGCAAAATTTCTGTGCTTTGCCTTTGGCTTTTTTGTATTGAAAATTTGACAATTTAATATTGCACTCGTTGACATACTTCAAAAGTCGGGGCTTAACTCGAGGAACAACTTTTTTGTCAAACTTCGAGTTAAGCCCCGGGGCTTAACTCGAATGAC
>CACRXK020001387.1:0-55318 GCA_902702795.2 Paramuricea clavata | reverse complement strand
CCCCCCCCCCCCCCTACTTTACGGGTAGCGGATTGCGGAGTGCGGATTGCGGATTACGGATGCGGATTGCGGATGCGGATTGGGGATGCGGATTGCGGATGCGGATTGCGGATGCGGATTGCGGATTACGGATGCGGATGCGGATTGCGGATTGTGAACCCATGTAAATCATTTATTTCTTCGGAAAAAAGCCACAATAATTGCCTGTAGCTACTTGTAGCTATGCTATGCCCCCTAGGAAATGGCTATATATGTCTTGGTTATAACGGAGTATATCTGTGTTAGAATGAAGCAGCCGAATATTTCGACAATAAAGAATAAACCAAGTTTGAATAAAATGAAACACTCAGATTCAAACATTTCGTAAGTCACATCGCGTAACCTGAATATAAATCCAACTAAAATGTAGGCATTTTCATAAGCTTTCAAACCATCCGCGTTGGGGGTGTATGTCGTTAAATTTCGAATTAATATAAGCGGTTGAACCTCATGCCTAAAACCGGACATTATATTGTCCGACTAGAATGTGTATTCCGACGGCAATTTTTACACCCTCGTTTAGGCAACGCTCAATATTCTAGCTACAATATTACAGGTACAATAATTTTACGTAAATTGTCAGATAGCTGGTGAATTCAGCTACATTTTGGTACGAGCTATAATATTGTAGCTAGAATATTGAGCGAGAATTCGTTGCCTAAACATCTATTACATTTTCAAAATCTCGCCTTGCTGCGCATGTAAACACACGCATTTGAAGCTTTCAAAATATATAGTTATAAACCTTTAAAGACACAGTTGAAACGAAAACTTATTAAAATTGAAACGGCCTATTTTGAAAATAATGATTTTCTTGAAAATCCGCCATTGCCCATTGATTTTGCGTCCTTGTTTCACCAACACCGTATAATTATCAAAATCGAGTTTCAAATCAACAGTAATCAGTATTGATAAATAGTATTCACTATAAAAACTAATCTTCACTGTGTTTCCTCCAGAATATTAATTAAAATAAATAGAATATCATCAGCCTTGGCAGCCTTGCACAAAATCCGATTTCTTGAGGTTGTTTATTAACAACTTAAACATTTGTGTGATTAGGGTAAATAAACATCTATGTTCTACCTAATTTTTGCATGGGTTCACAATCCGCAATCCGCATCCGAATCCGCATCCGTAATCCGCATCCGTAATCCGCATCCGATCCGCATCCGAATCCGCATCCGATCCGCAATCCGCATCCGAATCCGCATCCGCAATCCGCATCCGCAATCCGCCGCAATCCGCATCCGCAATCCGTAATCCGCATCCGCAATCCGCATCCGCAATCCGCACTCCGCAATCCGCTACCCGTAAAGTCTACCATGCCCCACTGTTAGGTAATAAATATTGGTCAAACACCCCACCATTTTGCAATAAATTGCAATAAATACTATATTAATAAAAGTCAGTTTGGTTCAAATTGCCCTAACTCAGGCCCAAAATGCTAATCAAAATCCCCAGAGTGGGGATGCAATTGATGATCAAATACCCCACATATGCCCACCCCCTCTGGGGCTTGACATTGATAGGTGCAATTATATGCAGGGTTTTTTGTATTCTCACGTAATGTACCACAAAGTATCAGCAGCATGTTATGAGAAGCCCTGGTCCGGGCCGGTCAATTTTGCATTCTGATTGGCTAACACCATATTGTCTAAAAATAACTGAACTTGACAGTTGACAATAACAATTCAACATTTGTTTTTTTATGATTCTTATGTGTACGAGTATGTTTTGCAAAATAATCTTTCAAAATGAGACGTTTTCCTGACTGCATGATTTCGCCTCGGCCGGTTACAAAACTCAAAAGCCGTGTCGACGTGAGCTGAGACGCGAGCCTGACAAAACAAGAAACGTCTACTATTATTTGAGCCGTAGTTTTCCCTGTACAGTATTTATAATGTAGTGCAGATGTCTGATGAAATACTACGCGTATTGCATTGTAGTAATATTTTAATTTACAATATTCTGTACTGACAAATAAAAGCAAGACAAACAATTAAATGAAACTACTAAATTAATTTAGGCCCTGTTTACTTAATAGCTCTACGCCTTGGCCGATGTAGTCCCTACAAGATTCGTCACGCCACCGAGTTTCACAGTTCCATAATACCCCGAATACTTGAAAATTGCGACTATACGATAAAATAAAACAAAGATTGTGAAGGGGATAAAATTTGTAGGCAAGCATTGCTCCTGAACGGCAAGTGTTGGTGTCCGGCGAAACAAGCGAATCCCTATATTCCTGTACAGCGTAAACAGGTTACGCGAGGTTTTATATTTGTGTTTATTTATATTGAACTAAGTCAGATCTATAAGAGCGTATTTAAACTAAATATTAATTATAGCAATAGCCATATTGTTGAAGACGAGAGAAAGGAAATTTCGTGTGAATCACCACTTGCATGGAGACGCCTAGATGTAGCTTGGATGCAGCTTTGCCTGTAGTTGAAAATCTCCAGAAATATTGGTATATCTTCGAAAACATAGACGGGATTTTCATAGAGTTTAGCTGATTCGTGCCAAACTTCGCTCTACACATAAATAATATCGATTGAGAAGTCTTTTGGGTATTTATTTGTTCCGAAGACTTATATATTTCATTAAAGAATATCTCGCCACTCCTTGACGAGTAGCTGTCAAATACTGCCATTTTTGACGTCACGTGACCGGCCCGGACCAGGGCTTCCTCGTGTCTCGCCTCGTCCCACACTGAAGCCCTGGGAACGAGGTTGGATCTTAACTACACTCAATACGCGCCACAACAAGCACGCAGAAATAGGCAACGTAATATCACTTGGTTCAACCCACCATTCAGCATGAATGTCAGCACAAATATAGGGCGTAATTTTCTTAACCTTATCGACAAGCACTTTCCTTCGCACCACAAGCTGCACAAGATCTTTAACAGAAATACAGTAAAAGTAAGTTATAGCTGCTTGAGCAATGTTAAGTCTATAATCACTAAGCACAATGCACATATAGCTAGGAAGAACAAGGCACAGGGCAAGGGCACTGTCAATTGCATGCAGTTGTTCGAAAAACGCAATATGCCCACTTCAGAAACAATGCATGACTAAGGACATAGTATACAAAGCAACAGTCACAACAAGCAACCCTAACACGATCATGAATTATATTGGCATGACATCAACTACATTTAAAGAGCGTTTGGCTAACCATAACTATACTTTCGAGCATAAAGAGCACTCAAACAAAACTAAACTTTCGAAATATATTTGGACATTGAAAGATAACAAGAAAGATTTTAACATCAATTGGCAAATTTTGAAACGCGCTATTTCGTATACGGGAGGATCAAAACGATGTAATTTATGTTTAGAGGAAAAATTTTGTATTTTAAAAGAAAACCAAAACTGTTTACTCAATTACCGCCTGATGATTCTTTACCGATGAAGCAGACTGTTGCGGAATTTTGAGGTAAGCGAAATTCTACATTTGCTCTATCTTTATGATATTGTGCACTCTTTGCGTTTCGCATACACAAACCTACTCCTATATATATATATATATATATATATATATATATATATATATATATATATATATATATATATATATATATATATATATATATATATTATAAATCTAAAAACTGTAGATATCTGTTCACGTTTTTCTACAGTGTTTCATCATATGATAGCAGTGATATTCCACCATTTTGACGAGCTTGCAACCATGATGACGTCATAAATTAGCTATGTAACTATTAGGACAGGTACATACAATACTTTTGCTATTTTATTCTTAGTTACTGTGTAGGATAGTCATAAAACAATCTTGTTGGGTCCAAGATCAACCTTCATTGCTCTGTTGAGGGATTTTGCTGCACAACTTTCATAGTTGTCCACCGTGGATTTCCTTTCTGCACACCAATAAGACGAGAATCACATGGTCGATGAAATAGAGCTTCAGTCCTCTCATATACACGACACAAATATTTATTTTCGCCATCATCGGGATGATTAGATTTATCAAGTCCTCACAACAAGATGAATCAGTCAGTATAAAACAATTGTCCGGTTTCTTCAGACTGATTACTGCTTCTCAGGACTGCGGGATGGCACCATAGCTCTCACTTAGTCGTTTGGCTATCTGCGCAATCGGGTTCTTTCCAGACCGAACCAATCCTTTTAATTTCTACATGTAATTTTCGAATGGCAATGCACTGCATGAATCCAAGCTTGCATACTCCTGGACCTCATCAGCCAAATGTATCATGCTATACACATTATGCACTTGAAACTCATTGCCATATAAAACCTTCCCCTGCTCCACAAAGTATTCCATCAGTTGCTTAGCATACGGTCTATGAAGCAAAGCTAACCTAGGGCATATAAGTATGGAACTAGCAACGCTAAGGCATAAGAAGTGATCATATAGATCAAGCCTGTAGTATACCACTGAGAACTATCTGACCAGTTACACAAGAAATTGCCTATACTGCCTATACTCAGTTGCCTTCCACCTATCGATTTCTGCCATGCCTCTTGGTTTACGTGCAAAGAAACTTGGAACAAATGGTTTCAGACCAGTTAATCTATTACTGATCTCCTCGACCTGACCAGCTGACAATTTGACTTCCCGGCTACCTCTAATCCAAGTCAAAATCAACTTTCTTGTCACTCCCAAACACAGCTGGTGCATATAGTCGATAGGAAACTTTTTAATCATATCGATTGGTAAAGTACAAAAAGGACTCTCACTTAAATGATGTCCCTCATTAACCTGCTCCGGAAAGGAATAATCAGATCGCAAGTCAATATCCTTAATCAAAGGGTAAACTACTCTACCAACCCACGTGCCTTTTTGCGCACACTTCGCAATCAAAATACCCGGAGCATAATTTTGTACCTTTGACAAGTGCTCTTGCAGGAGCATCACACACAACACACCTGAAGCCGATGGTTTGTATTTTATAGCAACGTATTGTGCCCGACTTGGTTTCATATAAACATTATAACCACAAACTGTAATAAACAAATGTAGAGACTTATGTCAGCCTTACACAGGAATGCATGTTTCACTTTAACACTCTAAGCTGCTATGAAACCTCATGTGCCCTAACTTGCCTTTCTACTCTTGTCAATGCCAAAAGGTTCTCATCAAGGGAACAATCTTAAGTGTTATTTAATCAGCTAATATGTAGTTATAATGCTATACGGAATACTTGATGCATTATTGCATTGGTATAATTGCATGTTTATAATGATATACAGTACTGTAGGAAGATCTTTATGGTTGGGGGGCTGAAAGCGAGGGCCATGAAATCCCTCATGTGCCCTACTTTGCCTTTCTATACTCTTGTCAATGCCAAAAGGTTCTCATCAAGGGAACAATGTTAAGCGTTAATCAGTTAATATGTAGCTATAGCGCTATAAGGAATACTTGATGCATCATTGCATTCGTATAATTGCATGTTTATAATGATATACAGTGCCAGAGGAAGATCTTTATGGTTGGGGAGCTGAAAGCGAGGCCCAAAAGCCAGAGGAAATTTTTCAATTAGTAGTACTAAATGAGCGAAGGCATATTTAATTAACTATATATTGGATAAGTTCTAACAAAGTATGGGTAATATCTTCATACTTTTTGTCATGGATAATGTAGCCGCTTAAAATTAATAAATTGTTAGTACTATAATGGCATATTATTTAAATTGTAAAGGTCTGCATGATTTTGAAAAAAAGAATGATTATAAGCAAATTATGGGGGGGGGGCGGAGCCCGGTTGCTATGGCCCTAAATATAGAATTGTATCCAAAGGTTGCTACTAGTAGTTCCTTGGGTAAATGTGGTGTCAACTGTGTAGTTTAATGAATCATGGGAAATTTAATAATAATCTTGGGCATATTTTCATAAAAGTTGTACATTCCCCTTCTCTGAGGTAATTTGAACCCAAAAAATATTCAAAGTAACAAGCTACCACTTTTTCAAGGTGTTTACATTATCAAGTATTTTAAAAGCACATTATAAACTGTGAATAAACCATGTGGCGGCGGTCCAGTACACAACAGTAAAAATGGTACACAAACTGGTGCACAAACTGGTGCACAAATGAGTAAAACTATCTATTGTGCAGAACGTTATGCTATTTACTGTCTAAATTATGTGTATTTTACTATTTTTTGTGTGTGTTGGTGTTATGTACTCAGGTGAATGTGATGTTTGTGATGTTACTCTGAGTGTGCATCCACACTGGGCAAGCTGAAAAGTTAGCTTGGCCACAGTGGGAATAGAACCCGCGACCTTTGGGATACTAGTCCAATGCTCTACCAACTGAGCTACATGGTCAAGTCCGTTTGAGTTGATGATATTTTGGTCTAGTTCCTTCGATATCAGTGTATTCTACGATATGATTATGTAGTTCAAATGTTTTGACTAATCTATAACTCAGATATGGCATTTCCAGGGTTCCATTTTCAAAATATTCCCATTGGAGCATGCCCCCTACTATTTACTTTGTCTAATGCTGGGCGATTTTACTTGTCAGTGGTTGAGTACTACTAGTTAATGGGTTAACAAACCTATCTGCCAACATCTCTTATTAACCCAATGATTGGCAATGCACCCTACTTTAGTATTTACTATGTGAAACCCCAGATGATTTTACTCGACAGTGGTAGAATACTACCAGTGAAAGAGTTAACGAACCTATTTTCTAACGTCTATTATTATTAACCCATTAACTGGCAATGTGCCTAAATGCACCCCACTTTGTGTATTTACTGTTGTAAATAGCACTCAACAGTTTAGAAACGTTTTAACGTTTTAATTGATAACATTATATTCGGTTAGCTGTGTTCTTATTAATAACCGCGTTGTTTATCGCGGGCTCAGGTTTTGTACGTTCATGTTACGTTCACGTTTGTGTGCTCGAGGTGTAAATATAGTTTATATTGTTTTCCGAAGATTTATATTAAAATTATAAACTAAATTGAACAGTTTATGGGCCCAGACACTCTCTGAACTGCATGTTATTAATCAAAGAAACTTCTGCTGGATTTAAACATTCAAAATGGCTCAAGAAGACAAGTTATTTATCGACCAACTAGAGGGAGTTAAAAATTGGCAAGTATGGAAATATCAAATGCAGGTTATATTGGAAGCTAGAGAGTTGTGGAGTGACGTTGATGAAACGGCAACCAGCCCGGCTTTATCAGAAAGCAGTTCATCAAGTTCATCGGCTCAAACAGCTTTCGAAAGGGCTCAGAAGAAGACCAAAGCTCTACTTGTTACGAGTATAAATTCGGATCTTGTACATCTCATTACTGAATGCCAAACGCCAAAGCAAATTTGGGACAAACTGAAGGAACGTTTTGAAAGAAACACGTAGCAAACAAAGTGTTTTTGAAGCAGAAATTCTTTTCTTTAAAAATGAAAGATTGTGATTCCCTCGATGATCATCTACGCCGCATGAAAGAAATTACTGACCAACTGGCAGCCATCAAGGCGCCTATTCCTAAAGATGAACATATCGTAGCCCTGTTACTCAGCCTTCCACGATCATATAATACTATAACAACTGCATTGACTGCAAAACGAGACGAGCTTAGCCTAACTCAAGTGCATCAAGCACTCATGAGTGAAGAAGAAAAACGTGGCCTATACAAGTGCAAAGATGGTGGTGGTCGAGTCGACAAGGGTGAAACTGCCTTACAGCATGTAAAGACAAGTCGAAAGCCTATCAAGTGCTTTGGATGCGGCGAAGAGAATCGTGTGATCAGAAATTGTCCGAAAAGAAAGAAAGGGCAGCATGAAAACAGAAATAAACCGGGAAATTCATACAAACATAAAGCAACTCCAGCAGATGCTGATGGGAAAAGGAACGAGGATTCTGGGGGTAATGTATTCGTAGTAGGATTGATTTCAGCTAAAGGGAATAATTGTTGGATAATCGACTCCGGTGCTTCGCAGCACATGACTGTTAATCGTGACTTATTGGTAAATTATTGTAAATTCCCTGAACCAGAACCTGTTGCTATTGGTGATGGTCGTTCTGTTTATGCGTACGGATATGGACAAGTAGACATCACTATGATACTTGGAAATAAAGAGAAAGACCAACGGAAATCAATTCTAACAAAGGTACTCTATGTTCCAAAATTAGCTACAAATATTTTTAGTGCACATGCAGCAGCATCTAAAGGCAAGGTGGTGCAATTTGGCCACACCTTCTGTTGGATTAAGGATTCGAAGGGACAAGTTGTGGCACGTGGTCAACTTGTTGGGAACATGTACCGTCTTGATTGCAAAGTTGACAAACATGGAAACCGAGCATCAATTGCTAATCAAACTGGTGCCAAACTGGATCTATGGCACCAAATAATGGTGCATTTAACTACCGGTCAAATGAAAATCGTGGCTTCAAACTTATTACAGGTACGGACATACCCGGAACTGGCAAGTTAAGTTTTTGCGAGGCCTGTGCTGAAGGAAAGGCTCACCGAGCGCCATTTAAGCCAGTGGGAGAAATTAAGTCAACGAGAAGGTTAGAGTTGGTCCATAGTGATGTTGCCGGACCGATGAAGACTGAAAGCTGTGGAGGTGCAAAGTACTTCGTCACCTTCATCGATGATTACTCCAGATGTGTCACTGTTTACCCAATGAAGTATAAGTGTGAAGTGTTGGAAAAATTCAAGGAGTGGGAGGCAGCCGTGACAAACCAGGCAGAATGCAAGATTAAGACACTTCGGACAGACAATGGTGGCAAATACACATCCACCGATTTCCAAGATTTTCTAAAGGAGAAAGAATTCGCCATGAGACTACAGTGCCACATTCACCCCAGCAGAATGGGGTAGCTGAGCGCATGAACCGAACACTTCAAGAAGCAGCTCTCTCTATGATTCTGCATGCTGGACTGTCCAAAGCTTTCTGGGCAGAAGCAGTTTCCAATGCGGCCTATGTAAGAAACCGAGTCATCACGACTGCGACCGCGGTAACCCCTGACGAAAGATGGTATGGAAAGAAGCCGGACGCTCAGGACGAGAGACGAAAGACGCTCAGGACGAGAGAGAAATCCACCAAGGTACTACCACGACGATTATGCTACAATCACTACAGCGAAATATGCAGCACTTTATGTAGCTGAAATCAAAGAGCCAGAAACGTTAAAGGACGCTCTTGGCAGTGAATATGCAACACAGTGGAAAGCAGCTGCAGATGCTGAGTACCAGTCTTTGTTAGAGAATGAGACTTGGGAGTTAGTTGAACTGCCAGCTGGACGTAAGCCTATCAGTTGCAAGTGGGTTTTCAAAGTCAAGCACGAAGGAAATATATATGCAACAGCCCGATCGCTATGTAGAACCAGGAAAAGAATGGCTAGTGAGTCGCCTCAAGCAATCGCTTTATGGCCTGAAGCAAAGCCCGCGCTGTTGGAATAACGTATTCAAAGAATTTATGTTATCACTGGGATTTGGTCAAAAACTTTATTTAAACAGGGTGGCCCTTTCAGCACGAAGGCTGGTATCCATAGGGGCCCTGTGTCTAGATATAAGCTATTTATAGGAATTACATTTTATGTGTATTCATTCGTGTCCTCAAGGATAAGTTGACGATTGTTACTGTTCATGTTGATGACCTGATACTTTTAACGGATACTGAAGAAGAGATGTTCGATCTCAAGACCAGTCTGGCAAACCACTTCAAGATGAAGGATATGGGTGTACTCCACTACTGTCTAGGAGTTAGTGTTACTATAAAGGACGGTGTATTGCAAATCAGTCAAGACATTACATCGGTAAGATTATGCGAAAGTACAAATTACAACAGTGCAAAACGGTGTCAACGCCAATGGATCTTAACGTAAAACTAGTTAAGGACGATGGATATAGCAAACCAGTGGATGTCGTTCAGTACCAGTCAATGGTAGGGAGTTTGATATACTTGGCGATAGCTACTCGTCCAGACATAGCCTACGCAGTGGCAGCATTGGCTAAATTCAACTCATCACCGACCGAGGCACATCTAACAGCGGTCAAGCGCGTTTTTCGGTATTTGAAAGGAACTGCTCAGCTACGCCTGCAGTACCAAGAAACCGATGCTAATGTAGAGGGATACTCTGACACAGATTGGGCTTCTGACTCAGATGATCGACGATCAACGTCCGGAAACGTATTTGTGATGTCAGGTGTGCAATCAGTTGGACAAGCAAGAAACAACCAACAGTGGCTCTTTCAACGTCGGAATCAGAATACATTGCACTATATTTTGCAACCCAAGAACAGTATGGCTACGATAACTGATGAAAGATCTACAGATGGATTGTACCACAGCGACGACCATATATGAAGATAATCAAGGTGCTATCGCGCTGTCAAGGAACCCAGTGCTACACAAGCGGACGAAGCACATTGATATCAAATGTTATTTCGTTCGGGAGAAAACTCAAGATGGGACAGTTGAGCTGAAGTACTGTCCAACGAATGAAATGGTAGCGGATATCTTGACAAAGCCACTATCCAAAGGACAATTTGGGTATCTGCGATGTAAGTTGGGAGTGATACAAGGACATGTTGAGTGAGTGGGAGTGTTGTAAATAGCACTCAACAGTTTAGAAACGTTTTAACGTTTTAATTGATAACATTTAGCTGTGTTCTTATTAATAACCGCGTTGTTTATCACGGGCTAAGGTTTTGTACGTTCATGTTACGTTCACGTTTGTGTGCTCAAGGTGTAAATATAAAGTTTATATTGTTTTCCGAAGATTTATATTAAAATTATAAACTAAATTGAACATTTACTCTGTGTAATGCCAGACAATTTTACTCGTCAGTGGTAGAGTACTGCCAGTAAATGGGTTAACAGTGTTAGGTGTGCTGTGTCATGGTCTCAGTTATACCCCGGCCTGATATTTCCTTTTGGATTAACAGAGCAATGGGATATGTGTTAAGAAACACAACTGATCTTATCAATACTTCTATTTTTTTAAAAAGCACTGCACTTTATCTTGTCTTGCAAACAAATTCAACAATTATAAGACATTTTTACTTAACTTTAAAGAGTGTTTGACGGAGAGAACCCAGACGAGGGGGTATTGAGACCGCTACACCAGCGCACAAAAATAGACATTCCATACTAGTTGCCTTTTTAATATAGGCTTGAGTATGAAGCATACATATTAAACGCAATCATGATGAGTTCAGCAATGGGCAGCATTCGTTAAAAAGTTCCATTCTGTCTATATTTTATATAAGGCCATATGTATAAAATATTTAACAATCATTCGCCGAAGGCGAGGTGATTATCGGGGAATATTCGCCGAGACGAAGTCGAGGTGAATATTCACCGTAATCACTGAGCGTGAGGCGAATAATTGTTTTAGTATAAATTTTTAATGAATCAAACAAAATATCCAAATATCAGTTGGATTAAAATTCAGAAATAAAACAGTTTTCGGCCTGTTCACGGTTACTGTCACTAACCGCAGTGTTGCAGTGTTTCTTGTACGTACACGCTTTCAAAATGGCTTCTTTTGTGACTTTATTGCTTTATTACAAAGATTTTTTCTCGATTTCTGCTTAGAATATAAACACAATAACGGAATAACTTTTTCACCTGACTTAGAATTAAAAAGAGTTTCTGTTTGGCATTAATTTTTTCAGAAAATGGCTGAGAAATTTGGTAAAATAAAATGTAAAACTATATCGTTTTAAATAATAACACTTTTCACTTTACAAGTTTTGAAAACACAATACAGCGGTCAGAACACCATAGAGCACAATGAAAACATGATATATCAAAAGAAATAGTATCGTACAAATTGGGAAATCTACATGGGATACAAAACAAAATGGATTTAAAAGAATATCACGGCAAGGTATTTCCTAATAGTCGGGATAGTTTTTGCTATTTGTTTGATGTCTCAAAGTTTTAAATAAGTTTTAAATTGTCCGTGAATATGTTTGACACAGTCAAATAATAAAGAAATCCTACCTTTCAATTTAAATACAACATTTTGTGCTTTTTTTCCTTTTTCTGGGACGATTTTTTCAATATTTTGTCGATTTTGAAATCAAAGTTTGCCGATTCATTCTTTTTGAAAAGCATTATTTACTAGTCAGCTAGTAAATAATGCCTCAGATTTACTTGTCAACTAGCCAGTCAGAACGCGCGAAAGCTCATTTGATATGCAAAATTTATACTAAATACCTATATAAAATAAATATATCAGTTCGAAATTGATCGGAAGACTGGCGGCCATCTTGAATTTGGATCAAGCAAGTGGGAAAGAAAGCTGTTGTTTTCTTCATTGCAAATAATGTAAATACTGATATTACAGATTATACCAAAACATAAAAATAATCCATGCTTTATAATCAACGTTTTATATACTGCAAGATAAATACTCTAACAAACAAACCATCGCATTTGAGGACAACTAGTTTAAGTCGTCAACTTCATGAAATATCATGAACTAGATGAAGCTGTTAGCCTGTTTATTACAGTCGGACACAAATATAATACACACGTCTATACCAATGTTTTAAACAATAATAATGACACAATGTTATTAGGAAAAAGTGTCTACTTACTTTTAACAGTAGGATCAACAAATTGCCTTCAAATCCGAATATAGCTTTCTAGAGCTCCAGTTTAGCAGTGTTGACAGTGTGGTATGAATGCGTTCAAATGCCACGTGACGATGAAAGAATAGAAATTATGCAATCTTTACCCATGCGCATGCAAATTAGAATCCACGGCCAAGGCGGCCACGGCCACAGCACTCTCATGTTCTTTATAAAATGCGGTTTTGAATTATAAGAAAGAAAAACGACCTTTATTTATTAAAATAGTTTTAATCTCAAAAAACGTCTTCACAACGTTTTTAAAATGTGCGGTTTACGTTGGTAAAACGATGTGACTTTACGTGCGCTAGACGTGATTCGGTCGACTCCTGAGGACGTTGTCACAACGTAGTAAAACAATGTAAGAAAAAACGTTTTCACAACGTTTGTTCAGAATGCGCTAGAATAGTGCGAGAGATTCGCGTGGCAGTCGTCACGCGCGGAACTGTCCTCGTGAAAAACCGGTTTGACCTGGTTCTGGAGAATTTACTTTGTTGTTGTTTTATCGAGGATTTTGATCGGGCGATTATTTCGAAAAGAACATTTAATATTATATTTTTCTTACTATTTTTTGTAAACCATTATTTTAAATACATTTTATTGAAAACTTAACGAGTTCTACCAATATCGTGGCTACATTTATGGCGATCCTGCCAGGACATATGGCAAATTCGAAGGGAAATTTATCGATCGAAAAACGTGATTGAGTCGTGCGTGGTTTTGTGGACTTACGTTAAATCGTTAACAGTTATAGTATCGTACTCTGACAGTTTTTCCATTTGGAATTATTGGTAATTTAGCTGGAGTTAATTCGAATGTTGTATTTTGCCTATTTTATCGTCGTAAAAATCGGGAAAAATGAGTGACAATGAGGAAATTCAAGGACAGGAAAAGACGGTCGAGACAAGTGGAAGTTCAGCCAGTGCAAAGGATGATAAGCATGAAAGTTATGAAAGAATTCTCGAACTGAAACGTAACAAGAGGTAAAAAAACCCAGCAGTGACTAAAGTCCGACACAGTTTGGAAAGATTATGTGCAAAAAAAGGTGAGCTTGACATTCAATCAATAGAAGGGCAAATTGAAGGTTTATGGGAGTTGCTAGAGCAAAGCATGAGTGTTATGGATGAGCTCAGTCATGCTTATATGCAAATTGGTAAACATGACAGTAATGCAACAACGAACACAGAAGCAGAAAATTTTGAATCTGAAACATTACAAGCAATTGAAAGGGCGGAGGTTGCAATTAACGAATTTTTGCAAGTAAAATCAAAACAATCAAGTGAATCAGTCAGTATTGTAAACACTCAACACACACCAACAAGTCAACAGAATTTGTTACCAGCAGAAAATAATACGGGAAATAACGTTGGGGTATCAAAACATAAGCTTGACCCACTTAAAGTGCCTGTGTTCGAGGGTGATAAAACACGTTTCGAGGACTTCTGGGTACTATTCAGTAGTTTAGTGAACAAGCCAGCCAATATAAAAATGGCCAGATTGCGTCAGAGTTTAAAAGGAACTGCGCTTGAAGCGATTCGAGGGTTGGGGGTTTCTTTGCCTGAATACGAGGAGGCTAAGGAAATTCTGAAGACAAAGTTTGGGGGGCGAAGGCGACAATTGCAGGCTTATATGGATCAGCTAGAGGCAATGCCTTCCCTGAAGGGTAGTGATGTGCAGGGCTTTGAGAAATTTGCAGATCTTGTCCGGATAACCGTTGTTAAGTTGCAGGCAGAGGGTCGGGATGGAGAGTTGGGAGAAGGTACGTTGCATGGTTTGTTGGTCAAAAAGCTTGCAGAAAGACAGGTTGAAAGCTATAGTCGTTGGCTTAGGGAACATAAAAAGGAGAGGTCAGTGTTAAGCTTGAAGGCTTGGTTGAAGGAAGAGGTTAGGGTGAGAGTGGAAGCTGTGGAAATGGTTCATGGTGTTAAAGGTATGGATTTGTCGTTGAAAAGGAATGAAGCTGGTGGGGGAAAGTTTAGATATGGTGATAGAGGTCGGTCCCGTACACTATTTGCTGGTCGTGGTGGAGTTGGTGGTAAGGATGTGAAGCCACCTTGTGCATTGTGTGAGGGGAACCATGGTATATGGTTTTGCCAGAGGTTTCAGGATATATGAAGGTTCAAGATAGATGGAATATAGCTAAAGTTAAGCACTTGTGCTTTCGCTGTCTTGGGAGTGACCACCAGGGAAAGGCATGCCTTAGGTCCAAAGCCTGTAAGACTGATGGTTGTACAAAGAATCACCATGCCCTGCTGAATGATTCTGCCCCACCAGTTAAACGCCCAGAGGACAAGAATCCAGTTGTTCCACGGGAGGGGGAAACTGATTCCCGCACACATACCACAATGCATGATACCCCAGCCACTGAAGCACTCTCACTACGAACAATTCCAATATGGTTAAAAGCGAACAATCGAAAGGTGAAAGTTAATGCGCTACTCGATGATGCATCAAACGAGACATTCCTTAATGCTGAGGTTGCAGGAGTGTTGGACATTCAAGAACCATTGCAAACAGTGAAAGTACACGTCCTGAATGACGAGATTGAAACATTTGAGTTAATGCCAGTAAATGTTACTATTGAGAGTGTCGACGGACAGTTTTGTAAGAACATTAGTGTGAAGACCTGTCCTCGAAAGGTTACGGGAAATTACAAGGTGGAAGACTGGAGTGTTAGCAAGGAAAGATGGGAACATTTAACACGATGTGATTTTGCAAAGCCGGCCAAAGGTGGGATGGTGGATTTGCTTATTGGAACAGATAACGTAGATTTACACTACTCCAGAACTGACATCCGTGGGAAACCTGGAGCCCCGATTGCTCGGTTGGGTCCATTCGGGTGGACTTGTATCGGAACACCAGATCGTGAGGATGCTTCACAGTCAAGGACACATGTCATACGAACTCTGTTGACTAGGGATTCTACACAGAAATCCGAGGAGGGAACGTGTTGTGAAGTGGATCGTAGTATTAAACGCTTCTGGGAGGTGGAAAATTATGATACTGATGGTAATGGTGCGAAAGTGTATACGGAAGAGGAGCAGTTGGTATTAAAAAAGATGGGATCATCGATAAGCTATGACGGCACTCGGTACAAGATAGGAGTTCCGTGGAAGGAGAACCGACCTAAACTGAAAGATAATTATGAAGAAGCGTCCGCTCGTCTGTGCAATACGGAGAAAAAGTTAAGGAAGGACAAATTTCTGGGAACGGAATATCAGAAAACAATCGAAGCGTACATTGAAAAAGGGTACCTACGCCGTGTCAAGAGTGAGGAAGAGCTTCCATCCGAAGTGTGGTACCTTCCACACTTTCCTGTCGTAAGGATGAACAAGACCACCACGAAAGTGCGCATTGTTTTGACTGTTCAGCGAAGTGTAACGGAGTCGCGTTAAACGATGTCATCCACGCAGGACCTAAGCTACAAAAGGAATTGATTGATGTACTTATTCGTTTTCGTCGCAAACCTGTGGCGGTGGCGTGCGATGTTAGAGAAATGTACCTTCAAGTTGAGTTAGAAGAGTGCGATCGTCCGATGTTCCGGCTGTTGTGGCGTGACCTGGACAGTAACCGAGAACCAGACGTCTACGAATTCAATCGTGTAGTGTTTGGAAAAAACTCTGCGCCGATGGAATCGCAATTCGTGGCCCAAGAAAACGCTAGAAGACATCAAGAGACGTACTCTATGGCTGCTGAGACCGTGCTGAAGTCCACGTATATGGACGACTCTATCGATAGTGTGGAGACGGACGACGAGGGCATTGAGTTATACCAGCAACTGAGAGATCTTTGGAATTTAGCCAGTATGCAAGCGCGGAAGTGGATCTCAAATTCCCCAGCGGTTATCGCATCAACACCAAAGGAAGAGCGAGCAACTGAATTATCGATAAGTGACAGCCCAACTTCAGCCGTCAAAACTCTTGGGCTCTTCTGGCATAGCAGCGACGACCTGTTAACAATATCTTCACCTGGGTGTTCATCAGAAGTGTTGCTGACTAAGCGGAACGTATTGAACACAATTGCAACAGTTTTTGATCCGCTTGGTCTGATCAGTCCATTTGTGGTTATAGCAAAAATCCTTCTACAGGAGCTGTGGTCAAGGGTATATGACTGGGACGACGTCATCGCAGACGAAGTTGCCGATAAGATCAAGATGTGGTTTCGACAGCTGTTAGATCTGGAGAACGTGCGTGTACCAAGGTGTTTACGCGAAGCTAAGACAGTCCTGAGTCAATCTGTGATCACATTCGTCGACGCTTCCCTTAAGGCTTATGGAGCAGTCGTCTACTTAAAGTGTGAATACGAAGATACCACCACTAGCTGTCGGATGATCGCGTCCAAAACGAAGGTTGCACCATTGAAGCCAATGACGGTTCCAAGGCTAGAGTTGATGGGCGCTATACTAGGTTTGCGATTAACACAGCGTCTCATTCCGATTCTTGAAATAGCGATGAGTATGGTGACGTTTTACTCGGACAGCACAGATGTTTTGTGGTGGATTAGAGGCCACGGACGAGATTTTCGGTCATTCATCGCAAACCGCATTGGGGAAATACAAATGTCGAAGTTTGCTTAACACTGAAAATACAAATGTCGAAGTTTGCTTAACATTGGGGAATTACAAATGTCGAAGTTTGCTTAACACTGAAAATACTTGATCATTGTTAGTTTGCGTAATTGAAACCTTTTGTCAGTGTTAATGAGATAATCAGTGTAACTCGTATGATTACTGCTTACTGGAATCCCAATCGAAGACAGGAAGGCAAACAAGAAGTCAACAGTCTGGAGGCTTGATCCTAAACGGTATTCCAACTGGACACGATTGGTACGCGTGCTCGGGAGAGTTAGAAGATTTATCCATAACACGCGAAATTCGGAGACACGTGTGAGCGACCAGGAGCTGCTTCCCGAGGAGTTACGTGACGCGGAAGAAAGCATCATTTGTCGTGCACAACAAGACGCGTTTAGAGACGAGTACAAAGCCCTAAAGACCAGAAAACAAATGCCACCCAAGAGTACGTTGCTGAAACTAAATCCTCGGCTGGATGAACAAGGACTGATTCGTTCGGACAGTCGACTACGATTTGCGGAATTCCTTCCGTACGACATCAGATTCCCGATAATCTTGCCAAGGGGACACTGGGTGACTAAACTGATAGTCAGACATTTCCACGAGCTATCGAATCACACTGCCGGTACAAACTTCGTCCTATCACAGTTAAACCACCGATATTGGATCCCAGCAGCGAGGGAGGAAATCCTGGAATGGGAGAACGAATGCAACACGTGTAAGAAGAAAAAGAACAAAGGCGGTGCCCAAATAATTATGGGACCTCTTCCGCCGAGCCTACTTCGCCTCACCTATCGCGCATTTGACCAAACGGCAGTTGATTATGCTGGGCCTTTCCAGACGATACAAGGACGAGGCAAAACGAGGAACAAGCGTTGGTTATGTGTGTTTACTTGCATGTCCACGCAAGCGGTACATCTCGAAGTCGTTTGGGGCCTGGACACAGATAGCTTCCTTAACGCATTTACTAGATTTACAAGCAGACGGGGAATTCCGAAAGAAATGCTGAGTGATAATGGTACTAATTTCGTGGGCGCCGTCAACGAGCTGAAAGAACTTGTGTGCCAACTTGACAAGGACAAAATCAAGAGAAACGCAACCAACGTAAGTGTCAAATGGAACTTTAATCCTCCAGCAGCTCCACATTTTTGGGGCGTCTTTGAGATCATGGTGAAGGCTACGAAAAAAGCCGTGTATGCAGTTATGGGTAACAGTGATGTGACGGATGAAGAGCTGGTGACGATATGTACCGGGGTAGAAGGCCTACTAAATTCAAGACCCCTGACATACCAATCCACGGACCCTAGAGATGATGTTCCATTAACGCCCAACCATTTCATTCACGGTCAAATGGGGGGAAACTTCGCGCCAGAAAATGTGGATACTACGCAGTTCAACCCTCGCAAGCGATGGAGGAAAGTGCAGGAGCTGATCTCCCGAGTGTGCGACAGATGGTTAAAAGAGTTCTTGCCAATGTTGACACCCAGATCGAAATGGAACCAAGTCGTGAAAGAATTGAAGAAAGGCGATGTGGTCTTGGCGCTCCAAAAGGATCTACCGCGAGGGCGATGGCCACTTGGAAGAATCGTAGAAACCTATCCTGAACGAGACGGCCATACGAGAGTGGCCAAAGTACAATGTGGAAACAAAACGATAGTGAGACCAATTCATAAATTGATTCCGCTTTAGAACGTGTTAACGACATTGAACTATAAATAGTTGACATTTTTTAGTTGTTCGCACCTCGTCGCCTTAGTGCGGGGAGGGGGAATGTTCAGAAGGCGCTGGAATAGTGCGAGAGATTTGCGTGGCAGTCGTCACGCGCGGAACTGTCCTCGTGAAAAACCGGTTCAACCGGGTTCTGGGGAATTTACTTTGTTGTTGTTTTATCGAGGATTTTGATCGGGCGATTATTTCGAAAAGAACATTTAATATTATATCCTTACTATTTTTTGTAAACCATTATTTTAAATACATTTTATTGAAAACTTAACGAGTTCTACCAATATCGTGGCTACAACGTTCATGAAACGTGAATTTATTCAAGCAATGCGCTCATACAACTTTTATATAACGACATATGTTTATTGCAGCGAAACGTTCATACATGAAAATACATACATATAAATACATAAATCATAATATAATATAATATAATATTATTTAATAAAGATAAAGAATTGATAGAATACAACTTTATTTGAACAAAGGTAATATAGAGATTGTAGAAGCTAAAGTGAATTTTGTCGCGCGAACAGACTATATACTCTTTTGTCTTATGAGCTGTCTGCTTAGTCAGCCGGAGCTTAATATGTAAAATTACCTATGTAAAGTCTTTTAAATTTTAACCATATAAATGTCGTTTCGCGCGAAGAAATTCGCTGGTGGAAAACTGGCATAAAAGAACGTTATACTTTCGTTCAACAGACTCGAGTCACTCTCTATTTTGGCCATCTTCACCTGCAGACGCATCAGCGGTTTTCTAAAAGTGCAAACAATTTGCATGTTAGAAACAGGTAAGCTACTTCACTGACTAAAAGGATTCGATCGTGCTCTGAAATATAAAAGTCGATCAAATTTTCCAATACACTCTACATAGCTATTGGTGTTTGTGTTGGACAAGATTCAATGGAACGAAATCATAAACGATTGTGTAACAACAGCCATACGTTATTTAGCATCTTGGAAGAAAATTATTCAGACTCATTGGCAAAATGTCATGTCAAATTCTCATGTTACAGGAATATTTATGATCAAAAACGAGTCGACTATAAAAAGATGCGGCAAACATGTTGAATGTATATAGAAATTTACCCTGCAGTTCAAATACGATAATATTTAGATTAAGAATCCATTTTATCGTAATCCAATGTATGAACTATTTACCGGTTTTTAGGACATGGCCTTTAAAAAAAATGCATCATGTTGTGACCATGGTTTAAAATGTCTTGTTTATTAAAAGAAAATATCAAAGGTCAACTGACAAGACAGCAATACAGTAAAAACATATAAACAAACAGCTAAATATGTACTTACATTCGCACTATAAAGTCGTGGCGTTCCGCGTTCGTATGATACGATTTACTGGTATATGCAACAACGTCAACAACAAACCGTCGGAAGGACTACATGAGAGGAGATAATCAAATGTTAGAAAACCTTGAGTCACAGTTAATAAGCAAATTTACATTATAAGAGGTATTTTCTGTTAAACAAAAAACTATACGCTCAGCGAACAACGTGCGCAAATAAACACATTGCAATTTGAGAATAGAATAAATTACGCACAATTCGGCTCAGTCGATATGTGAACAACGTTCTAATTACGTTATTTGAAGGTTAGGTCGGACCTAACCAAACCAAACCACAACCAATTTAAAACGTTGTGCTTACGTACTGTGCTAGCTGGAAATCGTTTTTTTGTTAAAGGTAGACTGGTTAATAGAAATTGGTCTTTTTGGGTGACATAATCGTTTGTCGTCATCGATCCGTGTCGTTAAACAATGAAAAAAGTTGTCGTGAAATTAGAGAATATAAAATTGCAGTTTGTGAGAAAACTGCAGGTCTACGGAGCGGGAATTTTCCAGATTTGAACTCAGCGTGTTCGAATGTGTTAGTTCCGGTAAAACTATTTCAGTTCTAAGATGGGTGAAATGAAAGTGAACAATCTCGGGACGCAGCCAGCGGCCTATGTGCGTGAATAAGTTACTATCGTGTCAGGTCCTGTTCAATTAAAATAGTAAAAAATGCTTGGTATACTGGTAACTATCTAGCTATCTAGCTATCTACCTAAATCCCTGCCTGCCTATCCAGCTACTTACCTACCTACCTACCTACCTACCTACCTACCTACCTACCTAGCTACCTGCCAATTCACCTACCAATCTACCTCCATACGTATCTGCTCTACTATTTATCTACATGTCTATCTACCTACATAGCAGTACCTATACACTTAACTAGCTACACGTTTTTTTCAAGGTGTTTGTTTTTAGCACTTGTAATGCGATAGACAAGTGGGGTTGGACTGCTGAAGGATCACTACAGTACAAGGGGAAAATGTGTCTTAAACCTGAAACGGGAGAGGCGAATCCAAATAATGATGTTATTCTCGTGCTTGACTCAACCTGTAATGACTCACAAAACGTGTTCGAGTTTGTGCCCAGTGAGTATAGTTTAAAGCTTTATTTATTAAGCAGTAAAGAAACTTATGGGGTGATGGAATTGTGTATGCAATCCAGACGCCAAGGGGAAGAAGTTATTTTTATATTTGTAAAGTAATATTGCAAAGTTATAGCAAGCCAATGTAACAATTAGTCATCGAAGAAGATTACATTCCTTTTTCACTGAGCAATGGGAAAGTATAAAGTAAAATAATAATGACTATTTAAGTCAATGTTTTAGTACGTAGAAAGTAAACGCTATAATTTACTCCTAAAATTATCTTGTTCATTATGAAGAAAAAGTGCATTTGTGAATATCTGGTGGAAATAATCATGTACTTAATTTGAACTTCTATTATTGCATTGTATTTTCCAGTTACCATTTTATTATTAAAAAATTATTGCATTAGAATATTCTCTTCATATACAGTAGAAAAAGATACAATATTTAACAATTGTTGAATGACGTTGACCATGATATGAAGAATTGTCAAGCCAGAAGTGTCGTATCAACCGAAGCCGAAGACTGGGTTGATAAGAGAAACTAAGAGCTTAACAATTTTTCATGTCTTGCAAAAAATGTTCTGAAATCATGTTCAGAAAACCGTTTCGAAAATGATACTCCCAGCTGTAATTTGGAGCTACCACTTTTTGAACGCTCAATTGTCACAACTGAGATTGTAAGAGAAGCAAAGGTCACGTAATAATTTTGAATAAGAAGCTTATTGTCATGTTCCACGTAAGAAAGAAACTTGAATATATTCTGCTGTTTATGTCCTTACTAACTTTGTTAGCGTAATCTTAACAATATTATAATACATTTTCTTAACCTCTTTGGCATCGGGAGCTTTCTACCCTGAAACACGTTGAATCTATACACTGATAAATGCATGTATATGATTTCCCTGTCAACATTTTTGTCATCACCTTGACAATCATCAACATAATAACCATCATTTTCATCACCAAAAATTACTATCATACCAAAAAATTTTAAAAAAAACATCAGTTACTGTTTTGCGATAACATATCTTGCTTGAAGTTTCCAAATGTTGTAATTTCTATTCAAGCCTTTCTAGCAAACAAGAACCAAGGTCCCGGCTCAATAGAACATACCGGAAAGAAATGCATTCATGTTTTCCGGGCCGCTTATGATAGACCAAATAATGGACAACCCATTGTTGTATACCAAGGATGTGGAGAAGAACAAACTGAGTTCCAGCTATGGCCAAATGGATCTTTGATGCTCACAAGACATGGCATGTGCGTAAAACCTAACGGTACTGGACATGTGACAAATGGAATTCGGGTTAGTAAATTAGGCTTGAGCTTATAAGGATATGCTAATTAAAACTGAGCGAAAAGCAGCAAATTTGGTGCGAACTGTATTTTCACTGAGTACTTTAACTACTTAAATACAAACCTCACTTGCTACCTACATGATTACTTTCCTATCTACCTATCTACCTACCTTCTACCTGCTTGTCTTCCTGGCTCTCTGCCTACCTACCTACTTACCTACCTACCTACCTACCTACCTACCTACCTACCTATCTACCTACCTACCTACCTACCTACCTACCTACCTACCTACCTACCTACCTACCTACCTACCTACCTACCTAGACCCTACCTACCTACCCACCTTCCTACCTAACTACCTACTTACATACTACCTCGCTGCTTGCCTGTCTGCATATCCTTCCCTCCCTCCCCCCTAACTACCTACCCATCTTCCTACCTAAGTTCCTACCTACCTACCCACCTTCCTACCTAACTACCTAACTACCTACCTGCATACTACTTCGCTGCCTGCCTTCTTCCTTCCCTCCCTCCCTCCCTCCCTTCCTCCCTGCCTGCCTGCTTACCTGCCTGCCTGCCTACCTACCTGCCTGTCTGTCAGCATTCTTGCCTGCTTGCCTGGTTATCTGCCTACTTACCTACATAATTATCTAGACAGCTACCGGCATACGCCCTAACTACCTGCATGCCTATCTAAATACATACACAACCACCGGTGATACATACACACCTATCTGCTTTTCTACACATACCTATTTACTACCCTACTTGCCCTATCTTCCTAACTACTTGCTTTTTAAGGTGGGAGTTTTTAGTACTTGTAATGAGGCAGATAAATGGAGTTGGACTTCAAAAGGATCACTGCAGTACGAGAAGAAAATGTGTCTTAAGCCTGAGACTGGAGGGTCGAGTCCAGATAATGATGTTATGCTTGTGCTTGACTTAGCCTGTAATGAGTCACAAAATTTCTTTGCGTTTGAGCCCAGTAAGTATCACTTGGTACTAAATGTAAATGAACACTCCAGTAAATTGTCAGTTGCGATGTAAATGATTATGTGTTTTACGTAGAAAAGGAACGTAGTTGTCACATATTTTTAACGTATTTCATTTATCTAGCTTGGGAAACAATTTTCGTCAATTTTTGTTTTTCCTTTAGGTCCAGAAAGTGCAATCCTTATTTAATATATTTTACTAAGTTGATAAAACCTTTTATATTTTATCTAATATTTTATCTAATATTTTATCTCTTTAAGTTGGATAGCTCTTTCACTTTCTTACCCTTATTTGTGCAAGTTTATAAACGATTGATACTCTAGAAGCATGATATTTTTATAAAATGATCGATGATTTTTAATGTCACCTGGTGTGATAATTTACACAGCATATCAAAAAGAATCCGCCAACATAATTGATTGTTAAGAAATGGTAAAGCCTTTATCCCATAAAGGCTCGACTTACCATCTGCATGCAATGGTCGCATCGTCCACCTATTCGGGTAGGCAGAGGTTATATGAAGTAACAAGAATAACACTTCCCTTAAGGACCAACAGCAACTTCTTTCAAATAAAGCTGCGAAGACCATTCTTGACGCTGAGGGCCTCTTGAAACGACATTGACATCCACTTATCTGCAGGCGTTATTTCCACCAAATCTGACTATTTACAAATTGAAAAAACTTAACAAAGTTTAATTTCGAATTATCTAAAACAAACCAGTTAGCCTATGTTCGACAATCTTTAAGGATAAATTTCTCTCTCAGTCTAGTCTACTGTCTGAACTTGTCTAAACCGTGTAGACACAATTTAAGTGTTTACAAAAAATTTGTTTCGTTTAATTTAAATGCAGTAAAACTAATATCTTCTAATTATATTTGCATCTTTTATATTCTATTTTTTTTTTTATAATTTAATAGGATTTAGGTCATTAATTATTTTTAAATAGTCAAATGTAATCTAATGCATAGTAGAATATATTAATTAAATAATAAACTATTTCAACCTTCTGGTAGCAAGGTTTAAATTTTTAATTAAAAGACAAATTAATTCCTTATTTTTTAGTGTTACTACCGAGTACGTGCAAACAAACTTTGGCTGATTGCTTGAATCAAACTGAAACAATCTTTTCACATACTAGATGGAGCACTGATCTTACGTAGCATAGGCGAAATAATTACTATACCACACATACATTTTGCTCAAGATACCGGTAACCTCTTTCAATCTGTTAGCTCCTACATTCGCGGCTTAATGAACATCATCTCTCTCATTTTAGCACTTGGTTGGTATAATTACATCAATACCGAGTTAAGGCAGCCAAACGACAAAGCTCGATTGATTTCGCCATCTACAACAAAAACGAATTCCTGTCTCCACTTCTCTTACCACATGTATGGCCCTGACGTGGGTAAACTTCAGGTACTGATTTATTTGTTATTATTTACCTACTTTATTAGTATCAGGTATGATGAAACCAATTTGCTCAACATACATGGCATGCATAGTGTCATACATTAAAGCCTGGTTCACATTGATCGGCGATGTTCTACGATCCATTGTCTGTGATCTACGAAGAAGAAAATGCGCCAAACATTTTGGGCATCGCCGATGTTTACGATCCATGTGAACCAGGCTTAACATTCCTTGTTCTTTCCATAACAATGTTAAGAATTTTGATTCTATAGATAATAGCATGGTTTCGAGTGCAATTTGGATATAACATGCACGAGTGAGTTTTTCAAAGACCTCAAATTAGCACGAGTCCGAAGGACGAGTGCTATTTGAGGTCTTTGAAAAACTCACGAATGCATGTTTATCCAAATTTCACGAGAAACCATGCTATTACTTAATATATTAATAATTTACATAAAAATGTTCGAAATAATTGTAGTTTTACTTACGTTTATAGTGAATATTCCACTGGCAAAATTTTCCTGGCTTTGTTTTATTACATTATACAACGCTAACAGCTTGAAAATTCCACTCAACAGTGTGAGTTTTGTTAGTTTTGTAAAAAGGTAATGGCTTTTCCATTTAAAAATAAAGATAAGAGCCATATTTTCCACGAGAAGTCAACTTTTACTTTATGTAGTGCGGCGCCATCTTTGTTTTCTTTTGAAGCCATCTGTCACCGTTATACTTCTTTAATCTAAACTGCTTTATTAAACTGATTGGTTAATTTTACCATCACAATGTTTTTCCACTAATCAGATCAGTTTGTTACAGATTCTTGCACTGTTGTTACAGATTTTTGCACTGCTGTTTCGGATTAAGCGTACTGAAACCAACCAATCACAGTCAAGTAACATTTCGTTATATATTATCACAGAGTAGATAATACATACAGAGACGTAACTGATCGTTGTAAACACTGCGGAAGATTACGTTATCATGTACCCACTTTTTTTCAGGCGACCGGGCAAAAAATGATCAACTGCGCGTGCTCAGCAACTTTAAAGTGAGTCGTCATCAGGTCGTTATCCAATCAGATGCATGCATCTAGTAACTTGCCGAGCATGCGCATAAAAAAAGTGGGTACACTAGTTACGTCTCTGTATGTCTCTACTCTGTGATATTATTATATCCGTTACAAAGTGACGCAATCTGATTGGTTTCATAATTGCACTAACCAGGAGTGCAATTAATGTTTGAAAAAAATAATATGGCGACACTCTTTGTAAATACAAACGATTCTATGCATTCACTGACTTAGAACAAAAGCTGAAAATGAAAATATAAAGAGAAAAAGCGGTGAACTAAAACTCTCTTGGTGAACTTCCATATTTTGAACTTGAATAATTTTTTGTTGATTATGACAAATTCGCTGTTTTGCTTGGGTATTTCAAATAGACATTCGAACTTCACATCAATCGTAAACCAGTTATTGTTAAGGACGTCCATTATTTAGAAGTCAATTATTTAGAAGTCGATTATTTAGAAGTTTGGATAAACGAGTTATTGTATATTTTAACCGTGTTTTAACTGTTAAAAGTGTTAAACTAAATTCTTCATTCCCGTGACATCAATACTCGAGGGTAGTTGTAATTTAGTTATGCATAATCTACAATAATTTTCAACACACAATCATTACTCATTTTTCAAAAATTACCAGTAGTGTTAATCATTAATTTTACTCCTTCCCGTGTCATTACCTGTAAAAATTGTACTTCATGCCAGTATAAAGATGAATTAGTCAGGAGTAGGGCTTCAATGTGCCTGATTCAACAAAGAAATCTGGGTAGTTTCTTATGATTACGTCCAATATTGTGGCAGTATTGCATGTCACACGAGTTGGTTCTTTAATTATCTGCGACAGGGCATTGTGCTAGAGCCACCGTCTAAAACGATTTCCGATAATAGCGTTAGGTGATACATTATCATCGAAATGCGCGTTCAAGTCAGCAATAATCACTACCAATGTCTCGGGATTCAGTCTTAATTTATCTAAAGTGCATTGTAGCAAGTCCAAAAAAACCCCACTGTTTCTTGCAAAGAATTATTTAGTGATCTATAACAAACTCCACATACCATAGTAAGACCATGCATCTTGATCTCAACCCAAAGTAACTCCAGATCATTTTCCAGATCAGAACGTCATTTAAAAGCAAATGCTTGCTTTACGTATAAAGCAACTCCGTCACCGCGGCAGTATAAACGATATTTTCTTATTAAGGAATGGTATTCTGAAATATGCAATGTCTCATTGTGAATTCGTTTGTCAAGCCATGTTTCTGACACTGCAAATAAATCAAAGCTTTCGTTCAAAATATGTGAAGAAATTTCATCAAATTTATTTTCTATCGCGAGACTTCTGGCATTAATATGTCGTAGAGTTAGTTGTGATCGCTTCGGTCCAGGATTTTGTTGAATATCACCAGCCTATAAACAGCATTAACTGCAAGCAAACTGAGACTAACATACCGCAGATCAGAATGCATAAATCTAACAATATCAAACATGTAGCCCATATTTCTGATAATATATATACATGTCTTATATTCATTCTTTAAGTTCTTTAAATTATTAAATAAACCTATAGCTGCTCGGTCGTGATTGTTAGAGGGTAATAAAGGCCCTGAATAAATAAATAAATAATTAAAATGTTTTCCCTAAAGATCTGTTTCATGAAGGATCAACTTTATACCAAATAAAACACTAGACGATTCAAGTTGAATGCGAAGAGCTAGTAAATCTGGATATTAACAATTACACAAATTTCAGAGTCGTAATTACATTCAGGCATTTTAATAAAAAATCAAATTATCTTGGATCGCTCTAATTTGGCTACATTTAACTGTAATTTCGCCTTTCAAAAAATCGATGATTTTGAACATTTTGAAAAACAATAGCAAACCAAAGTTTCAAAACTGGTTAATTTAACAACGAACGTACTTTTGAACTTCAACTACGTGCGGTTTAAAAAATACTGATGTCATTCTTCTCAAGATAGGCACTCAACAATGATTTCGCTGCCTTGTGTCAAAAAAACAAAGAACTTTCCAAGCACGCGACACGGGAATGACATCTTACTAAATCAACTTCAAATTCTACTAATAACTGTAGGGGCCTCCTTGCATGAGTTCCATTGTATACAGTATATTGCGAATGTGTTTGAAATGGCCAAACTAAGAAAACTCGAAAGTATACGTTCGCGTCAGGTTCCAGATACGGTTCGCTAACATTTTGAGTGAAGGGGGCTTCGGCGTCGGGTTGTGCACAAAGCACCACTGATGACGTCACACAATATAATTTTATATCAATTACACATGCTTATAATCCATTTAAACGAGTGTAGCTCAATGATTATTAGAGTTTTAAGAAAATTGTAAATATATATATATATATATATATATATATATATATATATATATATATATATATATATATATATATAAATCGCCTGAAGATCGACCAGACAAGATCGTGAAACTCAGAGTAGCGAAAAAACATTGTTATTTTATACGATACACTACATTACTGGAAGTGCACGTCAAAGATTTTAAAATTAGAAATATCCTTCCAGTGGCAGCTGCACGAAAGGAATTGCCAAAAATCAAAAAGTTCTTACAACTATCACGGCGCTTGGCATCACATTTGTAGCAGCCTTCACCTTCCAGTTTATTAGGCTTATATGGGTTAGATGGTGCTAATAACTCCTTCAAATTGGCATTACGCTTATACGAAACAAGAATGGCACTCTCCGGTAGAATTTTTTTAGCCTGTTCATCACTATCTAAAACAGAGCGATGTTTACGAAAAAATTTTCGAATATCAGGAGCACTAGGATTAAACTTGGTAACAAAAACACAGGAATTCCGACGAACTTTACGTCTACTGGTACGCGCTTCCTCACGAGTCATAGCACCAACCACCTCAAAGGCTCTATTGACATGTGCACTGTCGTGGCCGCAATCCGTAAGATATTTTATATAAATCCTACTTTTTTCCAAAAATCAGCGTCCCTAGAACATATGCGACGCAATCTCAATGCCACTCCTTTGGCAATACCCAAAATTTGAGATTTTGGGTGCGACGAATTGGCATTGAGATACAAGTGTGTGTCCGTAGGCTTACTATAAACTGTAGTTTCCATACGATTATTAACTATGGAAATCAAAAGATCGAGAAAATGCAAACTACGCCCACCCACATCCATAGTAAACTGTAGATGCGGGTCGAATGTGTTGAGATCCTGAAAAAACGCTTGAAGCCGTTCCATGGTAACCCGCCATAACACAATAGTACCATCTCGAAATCTAAACCAACATCTCAGTTCAGGATAAATAGAACGAGATTCTAGAACTTTTTTATCTATCTCTTCTGCGACAATATCGGCATATGAACAGGAATTCTTAGGTCCCATAGCAGTACCATTTTCCTGCAGCCAATATTGCCCTCGATACATGGAACAGTTTTTCTTCAAGCAGATTTCCAAAGCTTCAATAACACACTCAATAGGCACATCGAAAGCCTCAGCATATTGCGAAAGTTTACAACGTACTCGCTCTATTCCCGTCTGATTGTCTATAGACGGGAACATATTAGTGATATCAAAACTAACTAAGAGATCCTCATCCGATAGTCCCGTTAAATTAAGCTCATCTAGCATATGTGTGGTATCTCGGACGCGACAAGAAATAGAATCTAAAGCTATTTTACAATATTTTTCAACGAACAAAGATAAATTCTCTGTGGGCGTACTACATCCCGAGGTAATGACCAGTGCGGGATTGTCAACTTTGTGAGTTTTAATCAAAGGGTAATTAATACCTGGATGTGTGTTATTAGTGTTAGTAATGAACTTAATCTACTTAGCAGACAAACCATAGGTTGCCATTTGTTTATCCATTGTTCAATCACTAAACCAGTCTCAGGCGATGGATCGTAGCCTACGTTTTTAAAACAACCACGCTCCATCTGTTCTTTAACCTTATCAGCATCAAGTTTATTATCCAGAAATACAAAATTGTTACTCTTGTCTTATTTAATCTTCTTGTAATCTCACTATAAGATCTCGTTCTTCAAAAGGAGTGGAACGAAACTTTTTTAGGGCTGTCCGTTCTTCCACTGATAGATTATCGCTTACCTCTTTTGCTGCTGATTTAGCAAACAAGTCCTTTTCCACTCTTGACAAAAATACTTCAATAGTTGGAACATTGGCCAAAGGTGGTTTCTTTACAGATTTCTGATACGATGGCTCGAGTGGGTCAATTGCAAATTCGGGACCATCAAGTGCTTTCTCTGGTGTGTAAAACCATGTACGCCATCTAACTTTTTTCTTAAAATCAATCCAATTTAATTGCAGTCCATTCCAGTCAATGCCAGTAGGTGTAGGCACAAAGGAAGGACCACGACCGCACAATTGAACTAAAGATTGTTCTATATTCTTATTTGTAAGGTTGACTGGCTGATATCCATGCGGTCTGTTTATTGGCTCTGAAGTTAAGCCGAATGCAGCCGAAAATTTATGCTGCCGCCATGCAGCCGATGCAGCCGAAAATTTAGTTTTTGTATCTAATATACCTTTTTTTTTTTTAGTAAACTTCTTCAAACGTAGCCGTTCTGTTTGTTACATATATATATATATATATATATATATATATATATATATATATATATATATATATATATATATATATATATATATATATATGCTGTTGGGGCGACCAGTGGAATACATGATAGTTTTGGAGTTGAAGCTGGTCTAAAATTCTTTTTAAAATACTAGAATATGTACAATAAAAAGTCTAAAAAGTTCTAAATTTTCGGTTGCTAACTGCAACCTTCATCAGAGTACTAAGAGCAGTTCGGATAGTTCAAGGTTTTAAATATCGTCATTATTGCCACATGATTGCACAAGCGATAAATACATGCGTGGGAATTCTTTGTGTTCGTTAATTGTTTTATTGTCTAATATTGAATGCATCGACTCGAGGAACGTTCGTTTTTCTAAATTATGTACTCTTTTCTCTAAGATTGTAGCATTGTTAATAGAGGCATTGTGTCCTGTGCTTTCTGCGTGGTCTTTGATTGCTGACTTAATCTCCCGTCTTACGCCTGGTTTGTGTTCTGCCCAACGTGATTTCCACGACCTCTTACTTTCTCCAACATACTTAAATGAGCAATCTGGACATTCAAATTTATAAACAATGCCTTTAATCTCCGTGATCTTCTGCTTGTCTTTTGGTTTACCAAAAATGTCCCCTAAGCTTGGCATGGGTTTATATATTGTCTTAATACCAGCACTTTTAAGCAGCTGTTTTATCTGTTCTGATATGCCTTTCATGTATGGAATACAAGATAACCCTTTAATTTCCGGTTCGTCATTAGTGTTGGAAAACGACCTGCTGGAACTTGTCTGGAAGATGAATTTCTCTGGATATCCGTTGAGCTTTAATTCTTGGACAACACACTCTTTTTCTTGCTGTTTTTTATTGTCAGTAGAAGGAATGCTGTCGGCTCGATCAAGTAAGGTCTTAACTACGGCTCGTTTACTTTGGGTGGGATTATGAGAGTGAAAGGATAGATATTTATTGGTATGTGTATCCTTACGGTATACACTTACTTCAATGGTACGGTTTTTAAGAATTGTAATGTGGGTATCAAGGAAAGAAATTGCTTCACCGTGGTTTGATTCTGATGGCAATTCAATTGTAAACTGAATGTTTTTGTTGATAGTGTTCAGGTGGGTGTGGAATTGTTCAATGTCACTTTTGCGTAGACATGAATTGGAGTCGTCAACATACCTTCGCCACCAGCGTACTGGGACAGGTGACGTGTTGATGGCAATTGACTCTATCTCTTGCATTACTATCTCAGCTATGACTGCACTAACAGGTGATCCCATGGCGCATCCTGACTTCTGATGATAGTGTGTCTCATTGAATTTAAAGTAACAATTGTTAAGTAGGAATTTTAATAGTTTCACAACTTGTTCTTCTTTCAGTGCTGTATGTGACTTCCATGAATCAGTTTCTTTAAGTTTCTTTTGTATAATATGCAAGGCAAACGGAACAGGTATGGATGTGAATAAGGACACAACATCAAAAGAGACGATCGTTTCATCCGTCCCTAACGTTTGACTTTTGGCAAAATCAACGAATTCTTTCCCATTACTTATAGAAAACTCGTTTTTTGCGCAAAAGGTCTTTAACAATTTTGCAAGGTATTTTGATAGGGAATATGTAGGTGAACCAATGTTGCTGTTAATTGGACGTAAAGGAATGACGTCGTGGTCTTGGTTGCAGATGAGAGACACTTTATGGACTTTTGGCAAACCATAAAATGTAGCAGGGGAAGAATCAAAAGCTCGTAGCTGCCAATATTCTCTATCAGTTATGTTTCCCGAGCGTCGAAGCTCTTTCAGTATACTCTCTAAGTCAGTTTCCGTCCGTTTGGTGGGATTTCTTCTCTTATCGGTGATGCGTGTATAAACTGTTTGATCTCCAAGCATCTCGTTTACTTGTTCAGTATATTTTGCCTTATCCATTATAACCACAGCATTTCCTTTGTCAGCTTTTGTTATGATAATCGTGTCCTCTGACTTCAAGTCTTTAACTGCTTTCCTTTCGCCCCGAGTTAAATTCTGTGTTGAGAGGGGTTTAGCATGTTTCAAAATTGAGAAGACGCCAGCTCGTATGTCGTTTTTTGCTTCTTCTGTAAGATCCTTGATACCTTGTTCAACCGACGCTAGTATTTCTTTCTTTGGTACACGTCTCGGAGTTCCGACAAAATTTAGACCCTTTCTTAACAAATCTATTTCGTTGTTGGACAAATTTCGCTGTGAGACATTAACGACCCATTTGTTCATAATGCTATGTTCACTGTCTGATGTTGAACGCCAGCGTGACTTTTTCTCGTGTCTTTCTATAATAGTGCTTCTCAAGTGACCACACCGACTAGAGATTGCTTGGTCCAACTTCGATAAGATCAATGATACTAGCCAAACAGAGAAAGTCTGTCAGTGATTATAAAATTTTGGATTTAGTACATAGTATTCGGTGATTATAGTCAGGCTTTAGCCTTTTTCTTGGTCTTTATTAATTATTATATTTTCCTAATATACTAAATCTATATATCACAAACTTACAGCCGGTGTCAGACGCGCACAGACTGTCATACGAATAAACATAAATTTTCGAGTTTTTTACTTCTACTAACATTTTTAAAGTTTTCATTGTGAATCATCTGTTTATTTCTAGTTCATTAGTCATTAATATGCTCTAAAAAACAAGGTTCTCAAATATATTTGTATATTTATTTGATAGTGTCATATTGATATTTCGATTTACAAGCAATCCTGGATATGATAAAGACGATACAAGCTGTCCATTAAAAAATAACGGTATTCTATTCCACAAAGCAAAACATTTAAGTCTCACTTGTATTATTAAGAATATATATAAAGCAAAAAATTTAAACTTGTGTGAGTTGTTTCAAAACGAAAGCTGTTTATAAAATTTATAAATGTTGTAAACACTACTATTAATATAAAGTGCCCATTGAAAGACATAATATAGTATACTGCATGTCGTTTGACTTATCTTTGATGTATGATTTTAATACTGTAGATTTTCAACAGACAGCTAGACTTTAACATATACCATGATTGTTGAGTTTCAGCAATGCCAAGGGCCAATGCAGGAAGTTTTATAAGCTTTTATAGTCAACTATCTGGATACAGTTGGCGTCTTGGCGATATTTCGGAAATCAAAAGATCTCGCTATTTCGTTGCAATTCCATGCCACATCTCATCAATAAATAAATTCTTTTGGTTCGAGTATCTAGATATACTTTACTAACAGTTAAATAAATGAATAACCACATTGTTCGGTCTAGATATATATATATATGTTTTCTTGTACTGCTTTATATTGCCACGCCGTCCACGCGAGCTTTCTCAGTGACAAGTCTATAAGTTGAAATCTGATCCAACTTGCTTTAATTGTAACTCGACACTAGATTAAAGAGTAGAAAGTCACATCACGATAAATATTAATTTTTAATTGCAGTTCTTTTCACGAATAATCACGATTTCTTTGAAGATTCAATGGTTATTGTTTATATATTTATAGAGCGAGCTAATTAATTGTGACAATATATACTCACTCCCCCAACCCTAGTAAACAATACGCCATTTTACGCAAAATCCGCGGGTCACGTCACAGGCCATACCAGGCTATTTCGCTCCCCAAGAGCAAATACCCTGGGTACGAGGTTGTCGTTGCACTTACTTAATTATGCTCTGGATATCCATTGAGCACTCTGCCAAATGTTTTTGTAAACAACGAAACCTAATTATATATATATATATATATATATATATATATATATATATATATATATATATATATATATATATATATATATATATGCTGCCAATATGTACATGCAGGATGTACTACAACCAAAAAGTGTCTTTTTCATTGTATGTTTCTACATCAATTACCTCGCACAATTCTATCTTACATCTCATCTTATAAAAAGTGCACTATAAAGTATAAACTGGGTGTTAACGTGTCTATACGCGTGGAACGTGTATCGTGGGTTAACTGTAAAATGAATGTTGTTGAAGCAGCATTAATAGCCTAATGTTCTTTGAAGAAGATCTTCTATACAACATTTAAGTTCTGTTTAATCAGCATTTGAACTTTCGTTTAGCCTAGTGACTTATTTCAATACATCAAAACAATCGCGCCTTCCCTCATGTAAACAGCCCCTATGACGCCTGTTGAGGATCGGAGGTAGGAAAATATCAAACACCTTGCACAAAGTCAAAGACAGTTAAATGTTCTAATTCTACTTTCTTGGCACGACTTGACAATTTCCATTATATGTCAACACCATTAAACTATTCAACTATTCAACAACTATTCGATCGAGTGAGATGCCAGCAATATCTTGATGTTTACTCATAATATCGCATCATATTTGCTTATTTAAATGCATGCTTACTAGTTACTCCAGTTTACTCGTATAAAAAGGCGTAGATCTTATATATGCTATGGTGGTTACTCGCGTGTGTATATGTAGTTCAACACGTTTTCCAGATACCGTTCAGTTTTCAGGTCCTTTGTTGAAGAATGAGATCAAGGGTTGTAGAAGAACTGCAGGTATAACACGTGCTATTTCATAAAAAAAGTTAACTATATTGACACAGAAATTACGGGAACGACTGAGTATTTTATTAAAATATAAAACAACGGTAACTCCGAATATAAGCATTTTAATATTCTAGCTTTCGACATAGTCGAAAGCTAGAATATTAAAAGGTTTATTTTCGGAGTCGCCGTTAATTTGTTTATATTATATTGACACAGGGTGCGTAAATTAGTCAACTGTTTTGTATTACATCAACTGAAACATTACAATTAAAATCACAAATAATGTTGGCCTCGTTAACGGCTCAATTTTATTCTGCATGCACCGATATTTGTAGAAGAGTTCGACTGAAGCGTTAGATAGCCTCTATCATGTTAATACCAGAAATGGTTTAACTTCTTTTTTTTTTTCATTTTAAAACACAGAGGCTCAAGGTCATCATTATTTAAATTTATCACATTTTAATTAAATCGAATTGCATTACCAATATAAATTGCTACTCCACAGGCATAGGGGCGGCGCGGGGGGGGGGAGTGATTTTGCCGTCTGATTGGTAATTTCACCGAGTCATTAGCCTATAGTAAATGTGTATGTTTAGGGTATGGGCAATGAAAATTGCTTCATCTATCTTATTGCTTCGTCTGAAAGAGTATGAAAAAATAAGCCGATTGGCCGTTTAATGCTCTATTCTATCTCATCTAGTTCCGAAGTTATACGCAAAAATGTGCAAAATATAAAATGCTGATTCAGCACAACGTGTGACGTCATTAGCTGGGTAAGTATGTTTATTGAATATTACACTGAAGCATAGCTCAGTTATTATGGGCCCAAATCAAATGAAATTTTGGATACTGATTGTACATAATGAGACGCATGGAAAAACACTTCTGATTTTGTTGCCAAGGTAACAATGTCGTTCCCAGGCCCCTTGCGCCAATTTTATAAAACAGCTTTATTCAAGGTACTGATAAAAATAAAATAATATCAGAAGTATGTGTACGATACCTATGCATGCCGAAAGTTTACTTGCATGATAATAATTCGAAAATGACATACACATAGAGAAATGTAACTAGTTATTCAAAATCAGTGTAAGGGGCCTGGGAACGACCGTGTTGCCTTGACAACGAAATTAGAAGTATTTTCCCATGCGTCTCATCATGTACTATCTGTATGCAAAATTTCATTTGATTTGAGCCAATAATAAATCAGCTATGCTTTAGTTTACTATTCAATAAACATACTTACCCAGCTTATGACGTCACACATTGTGCTGAAGCAGCAATTTATATTTTGCACATTTTTGCTTATAACTTCGGAACCAGATGAGATAGAATAGAGCAGTAAACGGCCAATCGGCTTATTTTTTCATGCTCTTTCAGATGAAGCAATAAGATAGATGAAGAAATTTTCATTGCCCATACCCTTTAAATGCGCTTTATTATACCCTCTATTAAACCGGTTTTAACGAATTTTTCCGCGCAAAACGACCTTTTTCCTTTGTCGGCATCCATTTTGCTACGTCTTACTGACGTAATAAGTGATACCGACGAATGACTATTGACTCTTTTATAGAACGGTAATAAGCAACAACAACAACCACCAAACAAATTTAATTACCAATAAGCAATTATTCAATTATTCAGGAAATCAATTTTGGTTTCTTCAATGGTTATCTTTAACCAATCCAGTTTTGCCGACTGAGATAACAATTTGACGATTTCATTCGCACCAATATTTAAATAAGCAATTTTGACCACCACCCCCTGTAAGCCTTTATCTGTCGCGTCGAAAAGTATTACAGTTTTTTATTGCCAGTTTTGAATTTTATATTATTGACTATAGCCTAATTTATTAATTTACCTCCAAAAAATCAACAAATTGATAATTCATATATTTATAATAGCAGATGAATATGATTGGATAACTACCAATATTTAAATAAGCAATTTTGATAGCCTTAATTTTCTGTAATCCAAAATCGTACTACTTATAGAATTTGCAGCGTCGGATTAGTGCTGTCCAAGGAATTGTAAAACATATTTGAATTACCTATGCTAACTAATCAATTGCTTGCTCAATGATACGTATAATGTTATTGCCACAACAGAAGTACGCTTCTACGATTTAAGTGATGCCTCTACCATTTAAAGTGCCCCTGTCACAAAATGAGAGTTTACATCATTAGAATCGTCTTGAAACGTAGATTATGAAAATACAAAACAGATTTAAAATTGAGCTTGTTTTCACAGAGTAATAAGGCAATGAAATTTGAAAATTTCAAATTTTAACGGCAAAAGTTTTTGAAAACCGCGAAGCTGGGAAATTGGTAACTAATACGTCATAGTAGGAAGACATTGCCTTCTCGCCTAAGTGAAAAGTATATAAATACTAAGTGAGAATCACAATCAAGCTGGTCAAAATTCGATACAAATGTCTTCGTGGAGTTCAGATACGGAAAATAACAGTTACCAAAGCGATGACTGCCTGAAATTATATTCCTGGGCCGTATCAAATCGAGTGAAATCGATGAAAACACCAGTGAAGCGTGGTCAACGTCGTGCGCACAAATGATCGGCGCTGCTTGATCCATATGTTAATGAACCATGCAGTGACCGACGAATATGGCTCAAACGTTACCGCGAAAAAAAGCAATCACAACGAACGTCTTAAGCAATTACAACAAAGGCTTGATAGTTCAGAAGAATTGAGTAAATGGTAAATATTTCACTCTGATTTTGTTGCGTGACTTGACCTTGTGTTGTAAATTACAAACTATAATATTTCATGTGTAAACATGGCAATTGTCGCATTGAACTGCTTCGTAAATTATGCTAAAGAGTGTCAATGTTGTATGGAAATTGAGGAGTGCGTCGATTCTCTACACAATGACATTGTGATTTGTGATGCAAGAAGCTGAAGTCGCGCCATCATGTATAATTCAACAGCTATGGCTAGATAAGTGAGCTCTCCGTTCAGCAGCCACGAAATTACGAACAAGAAAGAAACAGGAATACCGTCAAACAAGCACAGAAGATAGGTAAATAAAGTTTTATTTATCAACATATTGAAATTAAGAAACACTTTACCGTACCCGAGTTTACTATCAGTGAACACACGCATGCGGTACGGTAACTGAGAGTTATATACGGTACATACTGTACAATTATTGAATTATTATATATTTACATGTGTTCACATGCAAGTAAGCGACTTATTAAAAATACTTATTTATTAATTTATAGATTCTGAAGGAGCACAGCATATAGAAACTTTGTGTGGATGGTTTATGGACAACTAGGAAATTTTTGCGCATATGAGAAAATAATGCCTGCTGTTGATGAAGACTTTGTAGGATTTGTAGAGAACAGCTCTTGATATTATATAACTATTTTTCAATAAATAAACCTATTACACTGTATAAACGTGGTAATATTATACTGTATTGCGTATAGAAACAGCACATTTGCTATATTCATGACTTCAATACTGTTTTGCCAAAGAGACTGAAATTTGAGATTAAGATTTGTTCTGATGTTTTTCTGCACTTCGTGGGCGCGGGTTAATTTGTACAAAGTGTTGCAGCACGTTTAGGAATTTTTCTGACTTGTATTTCGTTCCAGGCACTGCCTTATACTATAGCAAATGTGGCAATGACTAAGTTATTTCATTAAGTTGCTTCGATGGATTATACTTTGTAATACATTTTATATACATCCCCGCAGTGTATCTGGTTTCATGCCACAATTTGTTACAAAATCTGCATATTGTACGGGTTTTCACTGCGGTGCAAACACAACGAGTGTATATATGTATAATTCACTGCGTCAAGTTTACTTATACGTACAATTCTACTTTCCCTGTCTAAACTAAAATACAAACAGTGCACATTGCTTGTAGACGTAAGAAATTGGCTTTCATCAGCTATATTTTGACATATTCACTCATAGTCATAGCTATATTGTCGCGATATTTTATATTTCTGGTGAATCCATTGGCTGTGGCTCATTTATATTTATCGCGCTTTCCAGTTTCGTGACTATGACCATATTGGTTGACTGCATCGAAGCAGCTTCTAAATACAACCTATTCAAATAACGAATTTGGAATAAAAATTCATGATAAACGAAATTAGAGTATAAATTATACATATACCATTCTCTTGGCTCTCGCAGACAAAGGTTTGTCGTCGACAGTATTTGTATATTTTGGAATACAAGGCCAAATTCAATGTTTAAACGGCAATAACTTTTACACTAAAAAAGCAATTTCAATTCCGTTTTCGAATTTCCGTATATTTTGTATCATAGATTTCGAAAATATAAACTCTCATTTTGTGACAGGGACACTTTAAGCAAGTTAAGTCAATGGACTTTTGGTCTTCATAATCCAATTTATTTTGTTTATGGAAATACTTCATTCTGTGTTGAATTAACTATTCCGGCCCAACCAGGCTTTTCCGTTTTATGCAAAATACACGAAAGAACTACCTTAGTTGAAGGAGAGTTTTCCCCAATTTTGGTTGCTAGGTTGATATTTCGTTCAGCAACTTGCTGGCCCGACATTCGGTTTAGGTCATTCGTCCCAACATGTAGGATAATTTGGTTTGGTGTACTTTGCCGAATCGACCTCAAATAGTTCTTCAAGTCTGAAGTTTTAGCACAGGAAAAGCTCTCTGCAACAACATAATAACTTGCATCAAATAAGTGCCATCTTGGAGAATCTTAGTCATGAAATCACCAATTACAACAATTGCCTTACTTTTGCGTTTATTATTGGGCACATCATTATTTTATTGTTGATTAGTACTTTCCTGCATCGTCGTTAATTTTGGATTTTCCTTTTCCTGCACCTTTAATTTCTTGCGCTTTTTATTTTGTTTTCTTTGCTAGTCGAGATTTTAGGTTTTTTCATCTCATGGCCAGAAATTCAGGACATGCGCCCGCAATATATCTCAGCGGTTTTTCCTCTGAAAAGTTATTCATACCTAACAAACGCAAGTTTTAACTAAAAAAATACATTTTGCTTAGTTTTTTGTTTAACTAAAGCAGGAAAATAGATATAATAGGTACTGTCGGCCTTTTACATACCTTTCATTTATTATGATGGGATATAAAGTGATGCGCATGGTAAACGACTCAAATATTTTGTGTATACATCGCTATCCCTCTGTGTAACCCACACTGGAAGAAAGCCTGGTTCCTAAGCTTCTTGTTGATATCGAACATGGACGACAATTCATTAAACATCGTTCTTCTTGCAATGTTTTACGGTCTATGGACAGGGTATTTATGGGTAAAATATCAACATTTTGTCCCGTAAATTGGAACAAGTTAAAAAATTCGTATCACTATGAAATTATGTAGACAAGCAGGGGACAACATATATTCTACGACGCGAAGTTTGCAAATTTCACGAAGGGTTCGAGGGGTACATGCGACCAGAGCAAAATGTACGTTTTCAACGATTTTCTCAAGTTTTATTATACTTTATTATACGCCGATGTACTATGAAGTGAACTTGAATAATGGAACAACTTATAGGTAAGATTTCGATGCGAAAATTTTCTGTTTTATGGTCCAGATATAATTTATAATATTGCGAAGTCTGCAAATGACATAGCTATTATCAAACACGTTTAAATTGAAAAAAACCGCGCCACTCCTAATGATTTATATATAACAAATCCGCCATTTTGTTTGTGAAAGTTCGCACATGCTCAGAATCCATGTCCGCAATTTCTGGCCATGTTAGAGGAAATATTGAGCAGCTTGCTTTGTTCAGGCGCTTTTATTTCTATATCTGGCTGTGTGCTACTATTTTGATTCATATATAGGTTTAGGGTTTTTCCACGTATATTTGTATCTGCTAACTTGGGGTGTTCATCGTGGAGGATCTCTACGCGTGCGCGGCCTTTATGCTCACCTGCTCATATAGTCATTTTGTATTAATATGCACTCGTGAGTTTTTCAAAGACCTCAAATTAGCACGAGTCCGAAGGACGAGTGCTATTTGAGGTCTTTGAAAAACTCACGAGTGCAAGTTTATCCAAATTTCACGAGAAACCATGCTATTATACTTATTACTAATTTACATAAAAATGTTCGAGACAATACTATGTAATTTTTTCTTTGAATGTTTGCATGCCGATAAAAATATAATTGTTTTTGTTTGTGGAAACACCACGTAAATTTATTACTGCAAAGCTTTCGATCCGTAAGCCCGGAACTTCATCAGTGCTAATAATATGATTATTAGCATATTATCAGCACTGATGAAGATCCGGGCTTACGTATCGAAAGCTTTGCAGTAATAAATTTACGTGGTGTTTTCAGAAACAAAAACAATTATGTAATTTTTGTTAGTCTTGTGTAAGGTAAATGCTTTTCCATTTAAAAATAAAGATAAAAGCCGTATTTTCCACGCGAAGGCAACTTTTACTTTGTGTAGCGCGGCGCCATGTTTGTTTTGTTTTGTTTTGAAGCAATCTGTGACCGTTACAGCTTTAAACTAAATTGCTTAAAACTGATTGGTTGATTTAAAGGACAATGGCAACAAATTTTTTTATTGTCTGTATTTATTAAGCTTACTAATGGAATACTTAATTTCACATTTTTGTTTGTCCATTGCATTTAGTTCTTCAGATAATTTGCGAAAATGTTTAACAAATTTTAACAGTCGTCCGCCATCTTGGGAAAATTCCGCGTATGCTAATTTATGCATGAAACATTTCGTGACGTAAATGGCAGGGTAAACGCAAATCCCACAATAGTAAGTTACACTGTAACAACGTTGAGATTTGAAAGAAAATGTTTACAAAAAATTACACTTACATCATAACGTGTATTAATAGTTCCAATTTATAATGTGTAGCAGCTCACTACCAATGGTCTGTGACTGTGTTTTCGACAGTAAAGCGTATGTTTGCGTTGTAAAATGCGCTTAGACATTGACTCCGGTTATGGTAGTTCTGCTGTTCCAATTACATGTCATATATTCCAAATGTATGTATATATGTATATAGCATATAGCTACATTTATGTATGTGCATGCTCTGTTGCAGAAATATAGAAATAATTTGCATTGGAACAAAAGATTCTACTGAGTATTTAGTGTTTCAAAGTGTTGTAATTATTATTAATACAAAAATAATTCAACCAACTGGCGGAACTGCAACAAGGCTGCAGTGGATAATCGCAACCACAAGGCCCACCAGCCGTAGACGAAGCATTTTAAAATCTCGTGCCAGAATTCACTGGCCGTTAAATTTGAAAACCTTTGAAAAACATTGACTGCACGAATTTTATACAAGCTAGGTTGAATCGAAATCATGACAGGAACTTAATCATGTAATGCACGCCAACAACACAATATATTAATTTAGCTTCAGATTTCACAACTATATATAATAATTGCTTTTAAAACTGAGTAAGCTTAAAAACGACATTGCTCGTGAAATAGCTGTTATCTCACAAACAAGATTTGCTTCTTCTGTAATGTGTAGTGTCGCACAAGTTAGACATTGCACAAATTAGTAAATTGACATTCAAGGTCAGTATGGGATTTTCCCAGCCAAGAGATTAGAGATAGTGTAAAATATTAGCTATAGTCTGGTTATATGTTGTGATGTGTTTTTACATCTAGTTTTACTTGGTTGTCATTTTATATAGGTAAATATATGCATGTAGTGCAGTAGTTCCCAATATTATCAATATTTTCATTGTGTTATGTAAAATACCCTAAATTCACGTGTGGGACATTATACTATATACAGTATTTTACCGAAATTGCAAATATTAGTAAGCTCTGAGTAGACTACGACTTGAATAACGAAAAGATCAAGATTGTTCATGTAAAACGTAAGGTCCACTGCAAAACATGAACCGTCTACGGTTGTAATAGTGACAGCCAACAAACAAGTGAAATCCGTTTCTTCAATTTTCCAAAGGGCAAATCGGTAGATCAGCAATATAGGAGAAACGCGTGGATTGAATTCTGTAAGCGCAAAGCATTTAAACCATCGTCGTCTATGATCGTCGTGCACTACAATATATGCTCACTTTATTTTGCCGAAGACGCGTATGAACAAGAGTACAAGACCGAAGACGCGTATGAACAGTCGCCAAAGTTTGAAAAAAACGAATACAGTGCAATGAAACGTTTAGAATACAATTGAAAAGGGAAGAGTTGCCAAGTAATAACTTTACTTACAGTGTAGCTTCAATCGTACTTCAATTGCGGATTTGCGGTGTACTATTTCTACAATGGATTGACATAAAAAGACACAAAACAGCGCACTTATGTACGCGTGCACCTAATATACAATATTTAACGGCATGGTCTACATTCAATACCCCGTTGAAAATAAAAGAAAGCCATTAAATAAATGATTATAACTAAACCACAAAACAAAGGTCCAAGACGCATGTAGAAGTCCTATATTTTATATACCTATCCCCAAATTAAAACATTGCTTGTTTTTCTCCTACTTTTGGTTCATATCGGTATGGTAACACTCCCCTACTTGGTTCTCGTGAATATTTTCCATTGAAATGACTCAAAAGCATTAATTTTTTGAGAAAACGTATTAAATCTCGATACACGCTATACAAAAATATATTGTTGTTTTGATTCTACCCTGCCATCTACGTCATACGGGTCATGTTACCCAAAAGATAATTTTTCGCAAATACGAGCCAAGAAGGCCGACCATATGTAAATTAACATTGAAATAACATGCTTATAACTCCGGAACAAAAATGTTTTACACGGTATTAATATCATATTCATAGTTAGATGAAGCAACACTTTCAATATAGACAATAAAAAATTTTGTTGCCATTGTCCTTTAATCATCACAATATTTTTCCACCAATCAGATCAATTTGTTACAGATTATTGCACTGTGATTACAGAAAATTGCACTGCTCTTTGGGATTAACTGCAATGAAATCAACCAATCACAGTCGAGTAATATCTTTATGTGTATTATTAATTGTAAAAGTATGGTTTCTCGTGCAATTCGAACAAACGTACACTCGTGAGTTTTTAAAAGACTTCGAGTTGCAATCGTCCTTTGGACTCAAGCAATTTTAATAGTCTTTGAAAAACTCACTCGTGCATGAATATGTTCTTTGTATGTTTGCATGGCGATAAAATATAAAATAGTTTTGTTTGTGGAAACACCACGTAAATTTATTACTGCAAAGCTTTCGACTCGTGCATGTTTTTCCAAATTCCACTCGAAACCATACTATTACCTATACAAATAACATTAAAGTATTGTATATTAAAAAAATGCGATTGCCATAAAGTATTTTAATAAAACACAAAACAATAGACACTCCGAAAATTGTAAACATTAAAATGTTAAAGAATTATAATGTTTACAATTTTCGGAGTGTCTATTGTTTTGTGTCGTATTGTATATTTTGGTCGTAGAGAATGGAGTTAGTGATTCAAGGAATAATAATATACATGAAAAAATTATGCAGTTACGTGCGTAAGTCACACTTAGAAATTAAGAAACTAAGAAAATTAAGAAACTTGAAAAATAGAAAATCAAGAAAATATAGAAATTTAAAAAAATAAGAAATTTGCACTATATTTCTTTTTTTGCACTGTATTTCAATTTTTGATTCTGTATTTCGAAAAAAATTGCTCTGTTTTAGCCAATGAGAATTGATAATTTTTTTGTGTAAATTAGTGGGAACCGTTTCCAACTGAACTTTGTAGCTCCGAACATAAAGCGTCGTTCAAGAAATGCAAAGGTTGCGGGTTCCATTCCCAACCCTGGTCAAGTAGAATTAATTTTCTGTTTGCCGGGCTCATACTCGTAGGAAGATCAATACAATTATATGCATTTACATCACAAGTAGAATCTCAGGGGAAATATACTATCTTTACTATTTGTCTTTGCTTCATGGTTTTTTAACCTATTATTGTCTGAAATACGATGTGATGATAAATGCCTATGTACTATTTCAGGTATACGTGAAATTGGGTGGCAAATTGGGATTACCAGTGTGGAGTCGTTATGGAGACAAAGGTAACAAATGGTATAATGCCCAAGTGGCTGTGGACAATCAGACGTCGTCTTATGAGGTGATCATGTAAAGCAGTCATTTCTAGCAATACAAACAAGTGAATTCAAAGATTGTATATACATATGTACATATAATCTATTCTTGTTGTCCGTATTTGAACGATAAATATATTTTAAGATTAAAGAATATATATATATATATATATATTATATATATATATATATATATATATATATATATATATATAGTACAATCTGCAGACATGCATGTTTCGGCGTCCTACGCCTCATCAGTGCAGCTTGGTACACATCTAGATACGCGATGACTTTCGTATTGATATACATGACACTTGCTCTCCCAAGCGCATGTGGTACAACACGAGTCATCAACGCATCCAGACATGCGCAGAGTGACATGGGGCCGAGTGCTCAAACAACCACGAGGGAAGTGAGCTTTGCATTATATATATATATATATATATATATATATATATATATATATATATATATATATATATATAGCTTAAGATTTTGGTTTATGAAACACAAACAGTTCTCAATACCACATAGATAGAGCGTAATATAGTTTTTCGTTTTACCTTAAAAAACCACAACAGTCTGTTTCATCCGTATAGGAATCATCTGGTGGTTATATATATACATATATATATATATATATATATATATATATATATATATATATATATATATATATATATATATATATATATACCCAACAAAAACGACAAATTACAATATATTTTTTAATTTACTAATCTAACGAACATAATACTTAAGGTACTCTGGAGCACTTCCGGTACGCTGTGGCCTTACTTCAGGGTGAATTTTCGATTGTTCTGTACATGGTTCTTCCTCCGTCGGACGGGGTGATTTCCTGGGTGATGGTACCAATGTTGTTGACACGTCTAGTAGCGGGGTGCTGGATTGCAGTGCATCCCCTTCCACTGATTGCTCGTTCGACTGCTCGTCTATTAAGATAGGCTCATTTCTCGTCAGCTTCTCTGCTGATTTCTTCAAGTGACCTCGGTTTCGGCGGTAACTCTTTCCTTCTGGCGTTTCAGCGATGTAAGATCTTTCATCTAGTCTGGTAGTTACCATGGCTTTGTCCCATGTTTTCTTCCCCTTTCGAAATGGTTTCATTCGTACCATTTCCCCCTCTTCTAACTTGGGTAAATCTTTCGCAGTTCGGTTGTAATATTTAGCTTGTTGCCCCTGCCGCTTGTTTAAGTCTCTAATCTCCCTGTTTCGACCTGCTACTCTTGGTTGAAGGAGTGTCGCTGTTGTAGGAACAAGTGTCCTTGTTCTACGGTTCATCAATCGTTGTACAGGGCTAGACTCCATCCCTTGCGTAGGTGTGTGACGATAATCAAGTATTGCCAGGTATGGATCTGTTCTCGCCTCAAGAACTTTGCGAATAAGCATCATTGCCGTCTTCACTGCTGACTCACCTTGCCATTGGCTTTACTATTGCCTGGGATGCTCGTTCTGTGTTCAAAGTCCCATGCGCCAGCAAACGTTGCGAATTTTTCAGCTGCGAATTGTCGGCCATTATCACTGATCATCCAGTCGGGACAGCCATATCTTGCAAAATGATTCTTCAACTTGAGAATTACCATAGCTGTTTTCGTGCTGGTTAGCCTGTCGACTTCCCAGAAGTTGCTGTAATAGTCGACAGTTATCAAATAATCCTTATTGTCGAACGTGAACAGATCGACTCCGACTTGTTCCCATGGACGTGATGGTGTTTCATGAAGCATCAGGCTTTCTTTCTGTGGGGTTGTCTATATGTTCTGCATGTCTCGCATGAAGCCACCATTTATTTAATTTCGCCGACATTCCTGGCCAGTATAGACATTCCCTGGCTCGACGAAGACATGACTCTGTGCCCAAGTGCGACGAGTGTATTTTCTTGTTCATCTCTCTTCTCAATCTCAGGGGTATGACAATTCTTTGCCCTCTAAATATCAGTCCATCTTGTACTGTTACATCATCCCGCATACTGAAATATGGTGTAATCTGTATTGGTAGACACTTTCTCTCTTTTGGCCATCCTTGAATTATTGTCTGCTTGAGCATCTGTAGTGATTCATCTTCGTCGGTTCTTTTCTGAATGTCTTCAAGTTTCTTGCTGGAGATTGGCAGGAACTTGGCCATGTTGACATTCTCGAATTCAGCTCCTGACGGATGATCCGTTGTAGGCAGAACGGCTCTCGATAACGTGTCAGCTATATGCATGCGTGTTCCTTGCTGGTATCTCACTTCGAAATCGTTCTTTTGAAGCCTCATCATTATCCTTTGCAAGTGCCTCGGAGCACTGGCAAGGGGCTTTCAGAGGATGGCTTGCAAAGGCTTGTGATCACTCTGAATCTAATTAACATGTCTCCCAAACACATACTGATTTAATTTCTTCAGAGAATACACAATTGCCAGCATCTCTTTTTCTATCTGCGCATACATTGTTCTGTTTCGGTAAGAGCGCGGCTTATATATACAACGGGTTTCCCTTGCTGCAACAGGGTTGCTCCCAAACCTTTCTGACTTGCATCACACTGGATCTCTAACTCGCTTTCTGGGTTGTAGTAGCTTAACACAGGAGCTTCAGTGAGCAGTTTCTTTACGTCTTCGAACGCTTTTTCTTGCTCTTTAGCCCATATCCAGTCTGTATCCTTTCGAGTAAGCCTGCGGATTGGTTCCATGACGTCTGCTAATTTTGGTAGGAATTTCGCCAAGTAATTTACGAAGCTATTCAGCCGCTGTACGGCTTCTACGTCGGTCGGACGAGGCATCTCTTTCACTGCTTCGACTTTGTCGGGATCTATCTTGATGCCTTCGCTGGAAAAGATGTGACCCATATATGATACAATCTTTGAGGCGTAATTTTAATTTAGATTGTCTGAGTTGAGTGCAACTCCGCTTTCCTTGTATCTCTCCAACAGGCACTTCCATTTCTTGTCATGATCGGCATTGGCATTTTCTTCTGTTGTCCCGACTCCATAGACGAGAATATCGTCAGTAATGTCCAGAATTCCGTCTAGACGATCTAGGACTTGGTGAACTCTTTTCTGAAAAATTTTCGAGGAGACTGATAGCCCAAAAGGTAGTACCACCTGCTTATTTAGGAATTTCAAAAACAGGTCTAAATCAACTTTCTCATCATCCATATAAGATATCTCCAATTCCCATTTCTCACATATCTCAGGAGGGAGTTTCATTTCGAATACTGGGAGGAGTATACAGGCATGATTTTTGGCATTCACTCAATCCTTCTAGTGCTCTGATTCTATTCTTTAGAGTGTCATGTAACTCACGGAGTGATGCTGCCTCTGCATCTGCTCTAGGTTCAAATATTATAATTGACTTAACTAATGACGAAATAACAAGTCGCTTTCTGCCAAATCGACGCTTAAGAGTGTCAACAGCATGGTTATAATTTGCCCCAGTAACTTCAAACGTATCTATGGTTTGATATGCAACACCTCCCAAAACTGAGCGAAAGTATGTAAACTTTTGTACGTCTGGGAGCCTCTCGTTATTATGGACTGCTGCTTCAAACTGATCCCAGAAATTTTGAAATTTCATAGCATCGCCATAAAATTTCGGTAACTCAAGTTTAGGCAACTTCAAATTTAATTACAAATTGTCTGATGTGGATGTCGCTGAATTATTACTTTCATTGTTTTTTGATAAGTAAGCCTGTGCAAGGTCTATAACCTCATCCACGTAATTTAAATAATTTATCCAGGCTCTAGCCTCATCCTCAACTTCATGTTCAGAAAGAAAAGCAATAAGTTCAGCTCGAATGTCAACACACTGTTCTCTGTAATGATTTAATTTTGACAATCGGTTTTCCATTTTAATAGTGTCTCTTTCTGGGCTCTTATTTAGCTGATTTATTGATTCACTAACAGTTTCAATGTCAAGTTTAAGTAGTTTTTCCTTTCTCCTAATTAGGTCTAAAACATGGTTATTAGTGCATACCGCCTTTTCACTTCCGGTCGCTATTATTTCTTCGACATCTGCAGTTTTCTCATCAGCTGCTTCCTTTGCTAAAACTGCGGCAAGTTTTCGTTCCAAATTGTCTCTTTTTCCTTTCGTAGATAATCCTCGAAGTTTAAGTTCATATTTAATCTTCTGTATACTAAATCTCGTAGGTCAGCCATAATTCAAATACGTAAATCCAGTTATATGTCTTAAATCATTAATACATTATCGAATCTTGTTTACCATCGAGAATACAACGCTTTTACAGGCTAATCCAAATTCTTATCTAGGACCGTAAATATTTGATTTAACACAACTTTATTATGTTCGATCTTGAAATGCGAGAAATACAATGAGAAATACAAGAATTACAAGCAATACGAGCAATACAGGAAATACGAGAAATGCAAAATTGCAACAACAACGTGTTAGCCCGCATTTCCGGCAGGAAACAGGCTAAGTTTTAGGTTTATAAGTCCAGTCTCCCGCGCGGCTTAATTATCCGACCTGACCGAGAGGCAGTGGCGTAACTCCTATGAGCTCTACCCGGTAAGAGCCGGGAGGACCCAGGCAAACGGGCTTCCAGGGGGGCACCCTGAACTAAATTGTTCTGTTTCTTAGTTTAATTTAATTACTGTGTATATAATGTGGTAAATGTGCCTAGCAGTATTAGACAGTATTATAGATTTAATATGAAATCCAATAGCAAAAATTTGTGTTAAATCGATAATTGGAAGGGGCAGATATTCATATATTCGTGTTCTGCCCAATTAATTTCTTTTGAAATCGATTGTTTTTACAGTCTGTGAACACGAATATTTGAATGTCTGCCCCTGCAATTATCGATATTCCAGCATCTCTGTATTTATACGCGTACTAAAGCAGCTCGTATTAATTCGTCAGATTCTACTTGGTCTTGGAAATATTATATATTCTAGCTGTAGGGAGTGTAGGCTATGTCTTAAAAATGCTTTGTGGTTTGAATTTATACGCGTACTTAAGCAGCTTCATATGTAGCCGTGTGAGAAAACAATTAAGAAACAGCGTTAGAGACTGGGACTGAGTAGTCAGCGGTAATGTTGTACAAACGGGCTCAGTTATATAGTATAGCGCTTGTTTAAAAAGATAAAATAACGAACACATGTTTTGTAAAAGTTTTATTAAAATACTCCTTTAAAAGTGAATAAAATGTAACACAAAAATAACTCGGAGTACGGAGTAACACATAATCATTAACATGCACGCAAGTACTCAATGAGACGCATATGTTCAAACTGGTCCAAACTTACGCCACTGCCGAGAGGTTTGGGTCCTAACATCTGGCTATACATTCGATAACCGCGTTTGCGATTCAACAATAAGAACGCGATATACTGGTAATATACAGGAACCTGACTTGGAAACATACGAATGAAAAATCGCGTCAAGCAGCTAAATTTTGTGATGATTTTACACGAAATTGTAGCTCTTTCACTATACGAATTTGTATAGAAAATACTGCGCTAATTCTACAGTATTTGAATAAATAAATACTGTAGATTGGAATATAGGTTAGAGATCCTTGCACGGGATATTTCTGTGCCTTTATGAAAAATGTGTAAGTTAAAAAGGTGTGTTTGTTCCAAAGGCGTGCTTAATTAGCACATCTTTTTGGAGGGGGTTACAAAAGCAGACCTTTCATCAAAGGTGTGTTATTTTAAGGTGTGTTATTTGGGGGCACAAAAAAAGATGTGTTAGTACAAATCGTTCGATTTGAGACCAAATTGTACGACACGAAGTGCAATAACCATTATTAATTTGTATATCATCGTCACATAAACCGTTGAAATATGGCGCAATGCTGTGAATCGAAGAATTAGAGAACATGGTACGGTGTTTGCAATTTCTCTCAGTTGCCGATTGCAGAAATATTTAGTTCAGTGTTTGCTTGGTTTAATTTAGTGCGTATTCTTTATCTTCTTTTGTTGCCATAGTGGCAGTAGTGCGGTATTCTTATATAAAGCTCAAGTAGTTGAACGCCAACATTACACTACGTATATATTAACAGACTTTGTTTTGCAGCCAGCGATTGAGACGAACCACCTACTTTATTCTCAGATGTTGTAATTGACAACGTGGTGTTATATAATTCATTGTTCATTGTTAAAGCCTAATCTCGCGTTGTTGAACCAAATTTCACACATCTCCGTCACCCGGACATAAAATGATGGGTATATCGATCGAGTTAGACATACCTGCTGGTTCAACGCTCTGTGCTATTAATGAAGATGACCTAGCTACCGGCTAACGGAAACAACCAAAATTTTCTATTTCACTTGCAGTATGTAATCGAAGGTGTACGCGGTGACGGTTCTGAGGGAGACATTGCAATTGATGACATTTATCTCATGGATCTGTGTACTACAAGAGGTATGTCACTTTTGTATTAGCTACAATTTTGAATAACTTAATTATACCGTGAAAAAATTATACATCGTTAAGATTGCATAATGAAAATTGATAATCGTTAAGATTAATCGTTAATTTTGTTTGCCACAGTCACATTTCTTGTACTGTAGCTGATAGCAACACTTGTTTTGTGGTGTCTGCCCCTGATGTGACGTGAAAGTATCGACATCCATTACGTAGTAGTGTTGACCTTTTATTGTCATGTCCTAGTGTCAAAACTTAATATGTGGCGCCGATCCTCTCTTCTATTGATTGTTTTGCTCAAACCTGCCCAGTCTTTAACTAAATATATATATATATATATATATATATATATATATATATATATATATATATATATATATAGTACAATCTGCAGACATGCATGTTTCGGCGTCAACGCCTCGTCAGTGCAGCTTGGTACACGTCTAGATACGTGAGACACTGTATTTATACCCCATGAACTTGCTCTCACCAAGGCATGTGGTACAACACGGTGGCTCAACGCATCCAGACATGCGCAGAGCGTAATGGAGCCAGAGTGCTCAAACGACCACAAGGGAAGTGAGCTTTGTATATATATATATATATATATATGTGTGTGTGTGTGTGTAAAGCTAGGCACTCTGAAGAAGGCTGTGGCATGCAGCCGAAAATTTAGTATTTGTATCTAATATACCTTTTTTTAATAAACTTCTTCAAACGTAGCCGTTCTGTTTGTTACATTTGAAGTCTTGCCGGCTGAGCAGAGTACTGGCATTTGTCATATATATATATATATATATATATATATATATATATATATATATATATATATATATATATATATATATATATATATATATATATATATATATATATTTATATATATATATATATATAGAATTAGGTTTCGTTGTTTACAAAAACATTTGACAGAGTGCTCAATGGATATCCAGACCATAATTAAATAAGTGCAACGACTCAACAAATTATAAATATATTTAATATATTTATATATATATATATATATATATATATATATATATAATATATATTATATATATTATTATTATTAAAAGTTTTATTTCAACACGGTAATTACATCAAAGAGAAAACATATTTACATATTTACATCCTTGTTCTTCCCGTAAGCCGTGCATACATGCATTAATTTAATTATATTAAATATATATCAGTGATTAGAGAACAGAGAGTTGATGTGTAGCTAATTTATCTTTAAAACGTTTCAAAGATGTTTCTGTCTTAAGATCATTTGGCAAAGTGTTCCAGTTTTGGGCGATTTTAGGTGATTGAAGTAAAAACTGGGACTTTCAAGCACTGCGATTTAACTCAATTCGATCCGCCAATATTAATTTCAGACGTATATGACGGGAATATTAAATATTAAAGAACTTCGCGAGTATTTGCAGTAGACATACGAAAATACCACAAAAAAATTCCGCTTGATCGATACTATATATTCAGAGATATTCATATAATTTTATTGTTTCTCGCTCAATTTCAAGCGAATTTCTTACCTTGAAATGATCAATGCGGTGAAATTTATGCAAATGACACATTATCAATTTTGCTGTTGCATTTTGAATGTTCCGCTTGATTCAAATGCTCCAACCTCGTCCCCAGGGTCTTTCTCGTGGTGGCGCGTGAGCTGAGGAAGACCCTGGTAAAATACGATGAAATCTCCAAGATTCTTGGAGATTTATCGCATGCGCAGTAACGAAAACGTTATGTTGCTGACTACAATTAGCGCTGGCGCTTACGATTTTCTTGCTTAAAAATATGCATGTTTTGTTGATTGTTTATGTATTTATTCTCAAAGTTTTAACAAATTTTACGAAAAATACTTCAGATATAAGCTGTAAACACACATGTACACAAAACTGTGCAACATTCATCATCATATTGTATCAATTTGTCGGAGTATGGCGCTCATATTTGTGACATTGTTTTGTTGGCTTTGGCACCCTCGTACTGTATATATCAGATGCTGTTCGGCCTCAAATGCGACTGAATAAACACTGATAGTGTTGCCTGGAATATGAAATGATAATGACTGATTATTCTGTATATCAAGGTATGTACTGTACGTTTATACTGAATTTATTTTCACACAGAAAGACTCTATATTTTCTCATCAAATCTGATTATCGTTACAAGTAACAGTAGAAATGCTTCAAAATTTATTCTGTATGTAAAGCAGGCCAGCATGTTTCATTTTGCTTTGGTGGTAGTCACCACTCACCAAGTCAAATAGGCCATATATTCCATTTAATACCCCCATTGAGGTCTGGATATCCTATATGGGGATTTTAGAGATGGGGTTTTTACCTTAAATTTTTCGGGAGGGTAGCTCAAGAGATTTCCTAAAAATTAGGTGTTTTAGTGATCTCCATAGGGGCAGGAACAATATCCTAAAGAGGTAGAAAGATATCTATAGGGGTTCCAAAATTGCATCCAATGGGGTTCCAACTTTTAAGGTATTATGAAGAGACCCCTCAACAGGGTGTGTGTGTGGGGGGGGGAGCCTATATTAGATGGAATGGCCCAGTGTGCTGCAACAACTTTTAAAATTTGTATATATGTTTTTAAGGCACAATATGTGATGGAGTTTGATATGATGATCAGCACAACCTGAAGGTCTTGACTGAATGAACAACTTAACTGATATACTCCTAGCTCCTATACTTTGTTGTATATTATTACCAGCTCAGATGTCAGTTGGATCACTTTGAATGAACATTGGAGTGGCACAATAAAGTGTCTGTGTTAGGGAGGAGTCTATAAGGACTGAAGTAAAAGGCACACTTTTGGATATTTGAATCATAGCAACTACATATAGTGTAGGTGTCAAATAAAGTTTGAACAATGTACAACTGAAAATAAAGATGTATTTAATTTGAAACACTTAAAGGAATTACAACATATTATATGATAGGCATATGTACATGATTATAGGTATATTCATTAGTTTTACTAGCTGATATTTATGACATCCTGGGTGACAACATTTATTTTTCCCAAGAGATTTTACTTGCATGATAGTAATAAGTTTAATAGTAACGGAGAAGTGTGATGGATATGTGAAAGTAATTATCATTAGAAATACAAATATTAAAACTGTAATTTTGACCATTGTAAATGTATTATTAAAGAAACAAAATACAAAAGTCAAACAAGGTTATTTAGCATAATACAGTCATAATACTAAACTGGTTATTATTTAAATAACTACTGAATAGAGGGATCATGAAAATGTTCTAAGATTACTATCATAGCTCTGTAACAGGGAAAGGTGTTTATTGAGTTTCTTCACCTTGATGAACAAAATCATATAGCATTAGAAAACTATAATGCCATCAACTATTTCCCATTTAAAAATTTTCATGTTGGTCACTGTGAAATATAATCTTGAGTCCATCTTAATGAGTGTTTACTATCTGATTGATGACATGATTTAATATATATATTTCCATGGAATTCAAGTTGGCTTTTTCCCAAGTTCATGTAAAATATGGTTCACCTGTTAAAATAATAAAATGTTTATTAGTTGTTTTGTAACAGAACGGTACCTGCTTTAAA
>CACRXK020001386.1:0-55348 GCA_902702795.2 Paramuricea clavata | reverse complement strand
CTCTTGGCAGCTTCGTGTCCGATCGTGCTAACACAAACGATAGAAAGGGACTGGGTTGACGTAGCTAATAAACAATAGCTCTCCAGTTTCCGTCATCGTAATTTAGCTTCACTTTTTGGACTCGAGTTATCGTTTCAGAGAATATGGAGCTCATTGGTTCTCAAGCTATTTGTATACTGTATTGGTGTATCTTATCTATGAATAACATTATTTCCATAAAAAATCGTTTTGACTAGATTCCAACACGAAGTGGATCGTTCTCCGTGGTCTATGTGTCCACACCGACTCCTATAGTCCCTCTCACATCATGACTGCTCCTGAGTGTACACGCCGTTGTGAAGCAGAGCCCGGATGTGTGATGGCGAAGTTCAGTTCAGCGGCTTCACTTTGCTGGCTCAGCAAGTCACGCAAGATGGCGCCACTTGGCAACGGTTGCGATGGAAAATTCAAGAATATATACGACTACTTTGTAAAACGTACGTCTGTGGTGAACAATAGCCTAGAACAATACTAACAATTAGCCTTTCTCGATTACCCTGGACAATATCGGCCATTTTGGGCTACTGTCTTCTCTAGTAAAGTAGTCTAGACAACTTTACAAGCTGCGAAAACAACTGCGAAAACCGACTTTACAAAGTTTTAACACCTGTAAATTTACTAATATACACACAATTAGTTCATGCACATGGCCTATATTTCTGATGTTAAGCCTGTTTCCCACTAGGCAAATGCGTTCAGGCGAATAGACTTTTTCCTTTGGGGGCATCGCTTTTACTGACGTGACAAGCGATGCCAACAAAGCCAAAGGAAAAAACGGACTGACAAATGTGAGTAAAATATTAAATCCCATATTAGAGTCCATTTAACTATAGTTTCATTTCATATCTAGCTCTAGATGAGTGTGATGTCTCAGAAAGGCAATGTCCCGATCATTCAGAATGTTTGTTTGAAAAAGGTCACAGATATTGTAAATGTCGAGGCGGTTTTGAACAGCATGGCAAGCAATGCAAAGGTTAGGTATAAGTGATTATCACTTTCTTTAAAATGGGAGTCGAGTGTATAGATACTGTATTCAAGGAAAAGCTGCCGAAGTTTGAACTACCCGAACAAAGACATCTCAAACGTGGGGTCCAATGTATTGGTAGCACTCTACAAAAGGTTGCATATTGTCTTGTATTTTCACACATGTCCTTTCCACTTCTGTGACATGAATTTGTGCAATTTCCTACAGACTAAAGTAGTAGTCATGTTCTCTGCACATGTACTACTTTCTTCGGAGAAACCATTTGTCTTCTGACAAATCGGAAAATGATCAAGATAATTGCTCCGATTGATTTATATAATGTGTTGACATATAATTGTGTTGACATTGCTTTTCAGTCTTCAATATTTGAGTGAATCACGCTTTCGAAATGACAACAATATTTTTTTATTATCCAACCCTCAAGTTGTTTTGTTTTTCATTTACTCATTCAAAATGTTGTATACCCAACCGTTTCCACTTCGGTGCCCCACCCCTAGGCCTAGCTGTCATAAATAATGACTGATCTCTTACTGGTGACCTGTGTTTTCAGATATCAATGAATGTGCATTGTACGACGATCTCTGTGGTGAGCATGCGCACTGCGTCAACACTCTTGGCAGTTACAAATGTTCATGTAATCGTCACTACATCGGAGATGGCGTCATCTGTCTTCAGAGTGAGTTTGAAATTTTCACGCCAGGTGTAAATCTGTATGACGAATCTAAACTATGATTGGTTTGATGCAAATTTCCTAGTACGCGAGTAAAGGTGTTTCAAGCCATTTTAATTTAGTTTTAAGATAGCTATCATTTAAATTTTTCTCTGAGCGGATATCAAAGGGCGCTTTTTCTTAGCATGGTCTGAATTACAACCAGTTGGACAAAGTGTTAATGAGGACCTTTTCCCTATTCAATTAAGCGTACATAAAGACCATTCTATACTACTGACTTTTATAAGAAGGAATCTCACGTATGTGAGACTGAAAATATCTTGGCCACATTTCCGAAGAAACTTGACCCAGATATTTCCATAAAAAGACAGAAATTCTGCTTGGATGAGTCTAAGCATGTTAAAGGAAAGCCATAAAAACATAAAAGCATTCCATGCTACCCCCAGTCCCTCCCTCCCCCCCCCGCCGCCGCCAACATCTGCCAGCGCGCCATTGAGGATAAGCGCGAGAAGCAGTTGAATACTTGAATAACTGAGTTATGCAGTTGCCAGGAAAGTAAAAGAGTACATAAAAAGTAATGAGGGATTCAATTATCGTGCAACTCCTTTTAAAACCTTTTATTTTCTCGTTGCAGAGCAAGAACGACATGCGATTTCCTTTGGGCAAGGCCCGGTTTCATCAAGCTGAAAAAAATTGCTTACTTTAGAAGATGCAAAGCTTACTTCTCTTCAATCATGCATTTTGGTATTTTACTGTAATGCCTGTAATATTCAGTATGGACTGATATACTGTCATATATATTGATTCACACATGTTACAAAATCAATGAAAATTAACATCGGTATATTTGAATATTTATTTTCAGTATACACATAATCACACGGAGCCAGTGGCGACTTTATAGTCAGTGTTTCATCTGATACTGCTATCTATATTTTACAGCAATCAGATTAAAAGCATAATTAAAAAGGAACTTGTTTTCAGCGATTAAACAGACTAGTCATGAGCGACAAAATGCAATGAGAGGCAACTTTGAGGTAAGCCACACTTTACTATTTACAATGTAGTTTTATGACTATCCGTGCAAGCAATCTCTATAGCATTTCCTGAACCCCACATTTTTTTTTACATAAATGCATTGATTTTTTTAAACTTTTCATGTCCTGTTATTAAGAATAGTAGCGTAGTTTTCAAGCTTAAAACTAAGCGACCGGACATGCATGGATATTGTCCGATACGAGGGCAAATGTCGAGCAAAATTATACCGGCTTTTCCAGCCACGAACAGTATGTCCGGTACAGTAATCCTGCTATAATTATACTGATAAAAAGTGAAAGATAGTACATACATGGCCATACATTGTGATTATATTTGTTCCTTTAAAAAGTTTTAAGAATAGCCTAGAGTTATATAACAATGTTTTATACATCAGTTTTTCAAAGAGGCGCGGCCATGACAATTTCGCCTGAAAACTTCTGGTCATGGAGCAATTTGCCCCAGTCTCTTTTTGTGTTTGCTGCCGGGCCACATGTGCAGTAAATATTTTGTTTTGTTTTTAATAATATATTTGTTTTGTTTCTTATATTATTATAAGATTAAGATATTTGCGATGTCCGGCACGAAGTGAGAAGTGTCGGGCACTACCCAGTTTGTGTGTGACAAACTCTCAGGCCCCTATATGAAAAAATATTTTCAGGTAGCCTAGCTTTTATCGTTGTGATGTTCCTTGTCGATCAGATCAATGCGCGATCCGGCTTTGGAGAAAGAACATTTTGACACTTCGCCAGCCGTATACAAGTGCATTAACAGAAAAAGAACACAAGAGCACCGTACTAAACCACGGCAGAAGATATAACTGAACAAACGTGTGTTCTTTATCCAGATTCATGCTTCGAGTTATAACCATCGGAAGATAGCAGACGAAATAGGTTCCAACGACTAATAATGATGTCAGAGATTGCCTCTTTTTACTATTTCGACGCGAAATAGTGCCTTGGTTGAAATTTCCCCACACCTTGTCTAGCTCTCGTAGCTTGAAATACATTTTTACATACGCATAGACAGTGAAAACGTAGGGAATGAAAGTCGACAAAGCCGTTATGATTTTTGAAATGTTTTTGTACCACGTCCAGAGGTCGCTGAGTATAAAATGGGTTTCAAGAATTACCAGCAAAGACAGCAGTGCCTTCCCGAAGCTCCGTTTATATGTCATGTATTTATACGGGTGTATAACAGCTGTGTATCTTTCAACTGTGATGCCCAGCATTGTCACGATTGAAAATCCTGCAGAAATTTTCGTTCCGCATGATAGGATTGCCACGACCGTACAGTAGCTTAACTTTGAAGGATTGTCAATGTTTGCCAGGACTATAAAATTCGAGGCGACATATAAGGGCTGGATTACCACAGCGCAGAACACGCCTTGTATGGCCAACAGCATAGACAAGGCTTTCAAAACTTTGCCTAAGAGTTTGTTCCTGTAGACAGCAAAAATTACGACCGAGTTTGAGAGCAAGGCAAAGATAGCGTTTAAAGTATTGACGATGATGAGAAGATAGACATTCACCTGGAACCCATCATCCAAAGATACTACTTTTTGATTTCCAGAGCATCCCAATTTCACCAAGTTTGTGTTGCTACTTGAATTGGGTAGAATCTCTGACACGTTTTGGCTCATTTTATCCCTCCGTATGTCGGAACTACGACACACTGGCTTCGATGTCCCGACAGTGACAAGAAAATGTCGTTTAAGAAACGATGCTGGAAGTGTCAGTGATTTGATTCGGCGATTTCAAACACCTCGAAGCAGGTGAAATGTAATAAAATATGCCCGACCTGATTTTAAAACTTAATTTACACTTCTTCTTCATTTGGATTTTAAAACAAAGGAGACGATATTGTATTCATTATAGCAGACGATTCCAGCGCGAAGCAGCTGGTAGCAATACTAGTGTGTCCCGAAACTAACAAGGCAGGTGGGAAGGGGGGGGGGGCAGGCTATTAATTAAAAGGGGGAGGTAATCCTAGCAGAAAGGCCATGTTTTTGTTTACACAAGGCATGTATGATGTCACATAGGGTTACCCTACCAAGCGGGTCATGTTTTTTTCCCTTTTGATACAACACCACACAAAGTGAAAGACCACAGCATTGGGATGCAGCAAGGTACTCCCTGACTGCCGAGACCCCCTCTCCCAATTACACTCCTGGTTGGTGGGGTATCTTCTGTACGAGGAATTGCGCGTGGCGTTTGAAAGTCTAAGACACAGTTTTGGGGCAAATCTATACCAAATCATATCTAAGAGATTGGTAAAATATTATCAGAATACCCCTGTTTTGGAAGTAAGGTGAGGTTTGAACCTTAATATGATTAATTTTAATTAATTTGCTCTTAATTGCAATTATGAACACTTTTATGACGTAAGAATCATTGTAATCTTCGTTTTCTAGGTGTTCTTGAAACAAGATGATTCCGTTAAAATCAGTAACATGTTAGAATGTTGAAATTTTGGATTTTATTATTTCTTTCTATTTCTGTTGTTGGGGCTGACAAAGGTAAGACAGGTAAGATGGTTAAATTATTGCTATTGTTTTACTGGAAATGTAGATTAGACGTACGAAAAGCCCTTTACAGTAAGAAATACAGTATGCACTTACGCCTGTATTCTAAAAGCACACTCAAAGAGTGGAGGTTCAATTGAGCTTCACTTGGGTGTCAATGCTGTTTTTGAATAGCCGGAGGGTGAGTAGTCACATATAAGGTACAACACTAACCCTCCAGCTATTCAAAAATAGCACTGATACTTAAGGGAAGAGCTCAGATTGATTCTGCCCTCTTTGAATGTGAGTGTGAGTGAGCTTTTAGAATACAGGCGTTAGCTTTAAATTGTTCCTTGGGAAGAAAAGAAACTTTGAAGGAACCGCAGGTAGGGCGCATCAATACGCCCACTTCCTATACGCTCCTCGTTGCAATTGTGCGATTAAAATCCATTGTCGCTTGCAATTGCAATGTTAATGTAACTTGTAACTAGTTTGTAATGTGGCTTCGTATGATTGCCTTTTTTAAATCATAGAGATAATGTGTTTGCTGTGGTAGTGCCGTAGTCGGCAGTTATAGCTGAGTTGTCATCCGATCCTGTGAAGAATATCTTCAGTTATACGATCTTTTGTGTTTCTAATTCGGGTGGAATGTAACGTGACTAGTGGCGTAGGAACTGGGCGGATAGGGGCACATCCCCCAAGTTTTCTTCAATGCACCCTTTTCCCAAATAGAAGAACAGCTCTTAAAACAAATACTCCTCCAACTTAAAGTTATTTCCTGAGCCTATGTGTGCCAGACAATCAGCAGAACATTTTATTATAAATAAATAATGTATGTGATGTATATTGTAACTACAACTACGCTCACATTACGCCGGAGCACTTTAGAAACGTCGCATATTCGCCATAACAATTTGAGTACGATCTCTAAACGGAAACGGAGCACTTGGCGGCGGCATCGCCGTCGTGTGAACAGCGGTACAGTCTTTATCTTGCTCCACTTTAGTATTTTGTATTACTCCCTTTTATTACCTTTTAGTTACATGGGTTTTTGTTTTCATTATTTGAGCTCGTATAAAGACATTCTCGTGTATTACAAATGTTCAATAGATGGCCAAGTACAATGGAATGAACACATTGCTTTATGTCGAAGTCCCACCAGCTACACGACGCGGGAACGTGTTAAAACAGCTCAGGAGTGCAAAGATATCTGTGCCAAAGATCGTTCCTGTCTGATGATAAAATACAGTAAACGAAGAAAAAAATGTTGGCTCTGTGATAACAAGTCATTAAATCCCTCAAAAAAATGTTCTGCGAAATATGACTTCTACATTAAAGGTATATTGTTAAAAAAAAAAGAAATCTTCATTCCAATCTTTCAACATTCAAAGATGGGAATGGCTTCTACCAATTATTCAAACGTTGAAATCTTTATTAAATCTGGATTTAGCAGTTGCATAATTTTGTGGTAAGGTGGGCCCTGGCTTCAAATGAAGAGAATCCCCTCGTTCCGCATTTGCCAGACAATTCACCACATTGCCATCCTTATAGGCAAAGTAAAAATACTGTGGTCTATACATTGATCTTCCCTTGGGAAAGCTCATTCCTAAACATTTCAAAGTAAAAATAATTGCTTGACATTTGGTTGAAGGAGAATAATTAATTTATCTAACTGTTTTTTTCACAACGCACAGTCTTCGTCATCTCTGCCATTTTTGTTTTTAAAGTATTTAAAGACAATTAAGAAAGCAGCGCCGTTTTTTAGTTTTACCAATTCCAAACGTTTTATGGATGACCGATCTACGCGCATGTCTTCAAGACGAGCCTTACAAAATCTGGTTCATTGAAACTGCACAAGAATGTAAAACTACTTGTGCGGAAGAAGAAAATTGCAAAATGGTGAAATACAGCCCAGAGGAACGAAAATGTTACTTCAGTTCGTCCACTAGATTGATGTGGAGTCGGGACGACGATTGTATGGTTAAATACGACTTTTACACGAAAGGTATGGAAGACTTTAAATACATAAAGTTAGAATTTTATGTGCTGTGCAAACTATAGGAAACATAGATGATGTGCACTCCGTTCTGCGCTGGTTCTGCGCATCAGTTCTGCTCATAAAGCCTAGTTCTCATTCATCGCAAACTGTCACCGACGATCGGCGACGCTTATCGCCGATACTCGCCGAGCGCGAATGCACGAAAGTTCTTATACATCGGTGATCGTCGCAGATGACAGCCGATGTGTTTCGAAATTTCCCACCAAAGGCACAAAATGGCCCCATTCAACGTAAAGTTCATGATTTCTGTCAAACTTCAGTTGATTATTTCCTTGCTTGTTGAGGAAAAAACAACTTTTACTCCTTTCTCATAGATTTTTCAAGCAGGTGGCAGTCGGCGATGGTCGCAAGAAACAAACTTTTTTGTTTCCTGCGATGTCATCGCCGATGGTCGGCGACGATTACGGACAATCGGCGATGTAATTTTTGACGTGTTCTCATAAATGGCAAGCGGTCGCCGACGTCGCAAAGCTCCCATCGCCGACGGTTTCAGTGATGAATGAGAACTAGGCTTAACAAAGGGGACCCCAGATATAAACATTGCCCAAATTTTGCATTTTTCGAATTTTTTTGAATTGGAACTTAGAGTTTATATTCATTTACAAATATGGCGAACCAGAAAAGTGTTAGATATTCAGTTAGTATATCATATTTTACAAATATAACAGTTCAAAATGTAAACAAAGTTCGCGCTAAAGCCAAAGGCGAGGTGATTATCGGGGAGTATTCACCAAGACGAAGTCGAGGTGAACATTTCCCGATAATCACCGAGTATATGCATGTTTGTAATCGTAATCATAGCCAACAGAAGCCTCTGCGGAGGAGAGAGTAACGGCTTAATACGTCAAATTTGACCAATCAACTCGTAGAATTTGTTATATTCACTTGTGCAAAAATACTAAATAGAATTGGTCCGGATACATTATTGTCGACATTTCTGAAGCTGATCTCCAGCCACCTTCAGCGTCGTAACCCCTTATTGAAACCTATAGGCTAGATCATCTGCTGGATATATTTCTCATATATATATATAGATGATCCCAAACCCACTGGAAAGCCGTCAAGCAAACCACTTGATTCATTACCAACTGAAACTCCAGAAGAGGATATTGGATCGGCTGGAAAATCCGAAGGAGAAGAAAATCTAGGAACGGATTCTCCCGATGTCGAAACAAAATATCCAGAGGAGCGTATTTACACGCCAAGGGAGGGTATATACACGCCCTATATCATACCGGCCAGGCAACTACCCGGAAATCAGCCAACAGGGAGTTCGGTTGTCCAAATCACCAAACAGCCAGTAGGTAATGTGATAATTATAACTTTTCTATATTCCAGATTCACAAATTTAATTGGATACAGTTCATAACATATTCAAGTTAAAATTTAATTAACTACTGTCATATTACACCAAGTTTTGGGCTTCACAATAGAGTTCTTGAATCCCAAATCCTATCGATCCAAAACCACTAAATCTCTCACTACTTTGCACGTTTTCCTTAAATATTCCTCGTCACGCAACAGCGCAGCGACTTGAGGACCTGGAGTAGACCTATAATATATTTTATATTGACCTTCATTTAGTTGTACTTGGGGAACTCTGGATTTCTCATCCTCGACTATGTCTGTTAGTATCATATTACGAACTTTTTTCTGACGTTAAATCGGAATGGCAATGTCGATGGCAATGCGAGCAACAGACGAAGTGTGTGATGGTTCAATATGATTCAAACTCGGGACAATGCTGGCTCTCTGATGATCGTGAAATGACTCCCAAAGCAGGCTGTAGTATATTATTCGATTATTACATCAAAGGTATTAGACAACTTGCATCTTAGATTAATTTTTGATGTAGGCAAAAAAACTAAATTCCCGTAAAGAACTTATTAAAATTAGTAAAATTGCAGTAAAATTTGATTATGAAATGTTATAATATAGCCTTGTGAAGTTTGCATATTTTGTATATGTTTGTATTACGTACGGAAATTGTTACCATTTTTGAGCCGCACGTAATACGAACATATACAAAATTTGGAAACTTTTACAAGGCTATATAATTTCCAAGCTTTACCGCATTTTGCAAGCAAATTTTGTAATTTTACTAATTTCATTGTGTTATTTTTAGCTGTGGTGTTTGATTTGCTTCACTTTCCTGTAAGTTGTCCATTGCGCTTCTGCCTTTCCACGCAATCCATATGAAGAATATAGACAGCTGGGTTCAGATCGAGTAGTGCTATCCACCCGATGGGGATTTTTGCAACCATTGTAAAAACTGATGAAACAATAAAACTACAGATATGAATCATGCAGCCAATCAAAACTTTAATTTATAAATGCTGAAGTTTATTCTGCGTTATACCAATAAACGAACTTGTTTAGAAGGTTGAAAGAAATCACTATCCGATGGATAGTGCTATCCGCGCGCGGCGGTTTCGTACCACCGGCTCCAGCTAAACAGACGATTGCACAAGTAACTCCGATTGACAATCGGCGTTGTGGTCAAAAGCGTTGCCACAAAACACACCTACCATCATGCCTTGAATAGAGATGACTGTAGCTGCATGTCTGCTACATCCTTCACCTTGTTGGCGATAACGTCGTCGATTCCTCGAATAATCTAAGCAATTAAGTGGAACAAATTCACAACTGAATCCGTTTTCACTTTTCCAGGTCGCAATGAATGCGAAGGCAAACGCGGGAAATGTCATCGTAATGCAGCGTGTAAGACGAGCAGAGGACACAGAATTTGTGAGTGTGTTTACGGCTTTGAAGGAGATGGATGGAGTTGCAAAGGTACTTTGTTCACTAGTTGACTATGGCAACTAATGAACATGTATATATTAGCATTGTATAGCGCCAGCATACTGACTTACATTAGCATACATACATTAAAGCCCCGTTTACACTACGCTCAATTTTTGGTACGGCACGGATAAAATTGGTACCCGTACCACTTTTTTGGTTATTGGACTATTAGTCCAAAAACCAAAAAGTGGTACGGTACCAAAAATTGAGCGTAGTATAAACGGGACTTATAGCTAAATAGATAGTCCAAGAACCAAAAAAAGTGGTACGGGTACCAATTTATCCGTGCCGTACCAAAAATTTAGCGTAGTGTAAACGGGGCTTAATGCTAGCATACATTAGCAACATTAGCATACAACATTAGGTAATGTATTATTTGCTATCTTTCTTACGGAAGTACAATCTTTGAACACGAAATGATATAAATTATAAACCTTGTCAACGAATTTCATTAGGTATTCTGTCGCTATGTGTCCCATCATGCAATATGGTTATTATTCCAACACAATGGGGATAAGATTGATAGAGTAATATTACAAGAAAAACTGTAATGGAAACTTTTAAAAATTTTCAGCTCCCGGCATTCAGGCCTAGGGTGTAATTATAATCGGGGATGATATTCTTTGCGGCAACGACATAATTTTGGGATTTCAGTTGACTGGCAGGTATAACCAAAAACGGCTTTTTTAATGTATTGATCGAGTTTAGCGACAGTCCAAGACTCAAACTAGATGAATTACCGTTCAGTTTTTCTTGCTACAACCATTCTGATAGGAGAAAAATCGTCCACAACTGTGTTTGATTGCCCGTCATTTGGATGAAAAGTCACGTGATTGCAAACAAAGAATAAAGACACTTTAGAATGGTATATTGAAACATTGGGTCGTGAACGAAGCTTAATAATTTGGGGATCTTATTCATTTGTTTATTTTCTATTTCAGTTTCTATTTTTCAATTGCGCAAAACTAATTTTTATCTCTCATATTTCAGACATCAACGAATGTTCTTATTACAAAAACCTATGTGGAAAGCATGCTCAGTGCGTCAACAAAATCGGCGGTTATTCTTGCAAGTGCAAACGAGGGTTCGAACGTAAAAATGGAAAGTGCAGAAAAGGTACGTCGCGGTGACTTACTACTAAACACTCTATTTCACTCGCGAGTGACGCACGTTCGGCACTCAATGCTTCTGTCTTCACATCTTGGTGTCGAGGCCTACGGGACAATTAGCTTCAGTGTGAACAGCAACGTAGTTTAACGATCAGGTTAAACCCTTACAAAGCCATGGATGAATTTCTCTGAATAGTTTCAATAAATTTACTAGATAAACGCAAGCGAAGAACTTACGTGCATGCACCATCATCAACATTCTATTTTCATTGTGTCTCGAAAAGTGTGTGAAAAACATATTTCCTCCTGCTCTTTCCAGTGAAAAATAACACTTTGTTGCTTATAGTATAGCTGGTATATCATAGTTCTAGGTTTTTTACATTATTTACCAATTTTACCATAATAACGCAGTAATTAACCTTCGTTTTAGGAGGAAGATCAGTACAGAAATCCAAGGCAGTGAACGACTTGATTGTCCAATGGAAACGAGAGCACAAGTATAGTGCTGCCACTTCCGCTTACGTCACTTCCGTGTGGGTTCTTGTCTCTACATTTCTTCTTGCTCAAGCTTTTCTTGTTTAATGCGTCACAGGCCATTTGGTATATTGTATTTGTTCAATAAAATTGACCATGTATATCTCATCAGTCTGCTGTAGTACTATATAATTTTGGGAGACCTCGGTTCAACCTTTGGTCGACCTCTACTCAAGGTCTTAAAATAATTGAGGAGAAAGTTCTACCTTTACATTGACATCAGAAAATAGTTAGACTTTCGCGTCTTCTCGGATAAGGACGTTAAAATCGTCGGTACCTCGGATCCCGGATCCCCTGTTAGTTGGGATATCCACTCACCAATGAGCGAGAAACTTAATAAATAATACCGGTTGCAGTAAAAATTGCCTTGCTTTAGCCTTAGCTTTTGTAATCTCAATTATAAATTATTCAAGAAACACCCAAAAATTCTTATTGCTATGGCAATAAGTTCTTTTCTTTAAAAGTATTTCGCTTGGTTTCTGTCAGTTCATGCAGGGGTCCAATCATGATGGGTGCTCTCAAGATCCTTGAAATTCATAAAATCATAACAAAAGCCTTCAACATTGATTAAATAAAAAAAGTTGAAAAGTTTGCTTAATTTAAATATTCTAATTGTTCTAACGTTTGTTTAACAAATTAATAGCTCCTCATTTTTCAATTAATTACCACATTGATTTTATTTTTTGACATAATGTAAGTCCAATACAGCAGCTGATGAAATTGTAAGAAAAATACTAACAGGCCATTGTTAGTTCGCCTATTCATGTCTAAAAGCATCTAAGACTAAGAAAACAAAGAGGCACCGTCCACCATTTTATATCCCACGGTCTTCAATATTCTCTGCACAAATGGCTCGCTTGTTTGGATTGCTGTTCCTGTCGTTGTTTCTCGTCTATCTTTCAGAATGTGCACCTGTCAAACGCAAGGATTTTGCAATGGTAGGTATTACTATTGTGTCATGTGTTACTAGAATTCACTTGTAGTTTATACGGTTTCCTTATTATGGCCGCAATTTATGATTAAGAAGAATTTTGAAGCAAGTCTAAGCCGGTTTAATTTGGACTAGAGCCATGAACGTTAGCACAGCTGACAGCTTGTGAGTTATTCCTCCTCGACCGCGAGTGATGTCAATATGACTAATGATTTAAAGTGCACATGACGGCGAATTTTTTCCTCCATATTTTTATGCATTACCGTCAATTAAAGTACCTCTAAAATTATGAAGAATGGCCTTATTAATTCACAGCTCATCTTGTTTCCACTCACACGTTATCGAGCAACAGACTGCGATGGTAGTCTGATATCTCAGAAGTAATTCAACGAAATTGAATGAAATTTGGTATAGTCCGCAGTAAGTGCACCTTAGCGAGTAAAGATTTCAGAACGTTTACGTGGTTGTCATAGCAACATACTAGTTACCAGGTATCTCTCTTCTTGTTTGAGTAATATCTGAATATACTGTAGATAGTTTGGAACGGAAGTTTTGTTTACTTTAATAGTTTATATTGACCACGGCACCTAGAAAAACAAAAAATCTTTTCTATTTTGTTAAATGCAAAGAATTAGACAAATAGGACAGAGAAACCTGGTAACTAGTGTGTTGTTATGACAACCATGAACGTTCCAATATCTTTGCTCAGGTGCACTTTAATATTCACACTTATAAACATTCAAGTGATATATAAAACACACTTATTCACATATATATCGTGTCGTGTGCACTGAATGAGTAATTGAGTATTTACCCAGGAAAGTGTTTCATGACCAAGTTGTCCAAATTTGGTTATTATATTTAAATATCTATCCAAGAAATAGTGCTCTTAAGATGAATTGTCTTTCTTTCATTAGAAATTTCTATTGAAGTACAAATATCTGCATTACGGCAGAGCGACAGGTGCTGACATCAGCGCAGGAATCAAGAACTTCCAACAATTCTTCCACCTTCCTGTCAGCGGCGTTCTTGATGAGGCAACGGAGGATTTGATGAAGAAACCGCGTTGTGGAAATGGAGATATGGGGCGAGGTATTGAAGTAATGAACTGAGGAAGCGTTTATTATCAGCGTGTATATTGTTATGTAGCTATAGGTAGATACCCGATCGGCTACGTACATAAATAAACAAAATGGTGGCACAACTCGCAAGTTTATATAAACTACCAATTTCCAAGTTTGTGTTAAAGTAAAGAATGTAAAAGAGAAGAGCAATACACAATAGGCAACAGGTTATGCTGCTGAAACCGTTTAAGTTGATTCTTTTCATTTTAAACTCGTTCGAATTGGGCGAGCAACATTTAATAAAAGAAATTACTTTCTGACTAAGAACTCAAGTTATCAGTTGACCTCATTGAGCAGCCCAAGTATAAATGTGAAAGCAATCTTTCTCTTATGTTTTGAACTCTCAAGGAAAACGATTTCTGACATCAATACCGTGGTCAAAGAACAACCTAACATACAAATTCCTGAACCACGGTCAAGACTTACATCGGACGCAAGTTGAAAAGATCGTTGCTGAAGCCTTTGCTTTCTGGAGCCGTGTTTCTGGACTTACATTCTCTAAGTCTATTACAGGAATAGCTGATATTAATATCTTGTAAGTTGAAATATTGTATTCTGTATGTTGAATCCACATCTACATACAGCTGTTCCAAAAAAAGTTGTCCTTCAAAAATCTCAAACCTTAAACTCTTAAGCGCGCAAAGTGTGATGGGTAACTTCTTACTTAAGGCCGCAAACGTACGAATTTTGAATTGTGACTATGACAAGACAGATAATAAGCACTTACGATGTACAACTAGAAGTGTACTAGGATTATTTGCCCAATCAAAAGCCCTAAAAAGAAGTTACCCAATCACTCTTTGCGCGCTTAGAGTTTAAGGTTTGAGATTTGTTGTTTTCTAATCCAGTTATACGGCAGCATAAATGATTAAAATATTTTTGTGTGATTTTATATGATCTTGTTTTTATCTCAATATTTGTTTTAAAGATTTAGTCGTTATAACCACGGTGATCGTTATCCCTTTGATGGTCCGGGCGGTACTCTGGCGCATGCGTTTTCCCCCTCTGATGGTCGAGTACATTTTGACGAAGATGAGACGTATACTCACGCGACGCCGTTTGGCATCAATCTACTGTGGGTAGCAGTACATGAACTTGGTCATGCCTTGGGCTTACGACATACTGACATCTTTGGTGCGATAATGTTTCCTTACTATCAGGGATATAAGCCAGATATGCAGCTACACAGTGATGATATTCAAGGCATTCAGTCTTTATATCGTAAGCGCTCTTCATTGCATTTTTCTGTTATTTAGGAATCGGGCATTCTCAATACCATGAACCTGAAAGATTTTTTCTGCACTTAACTTGGTTGGAACTGAATATTAGGGAGGATGGATAATCCATCTTCAGTCCTCTCTAATTAAACTCCCCTTTCTTCTATTTTCTTAACTTGACTAATAGCTATGGTTTCTACTCTAGCTCTTCTTCTAACCTCCTTATTTCGAAGATATTCTGGTAGTGATATTCCTTGTATTTATCGGCATTACAGTTTCAATCCTCTATAATACCTCTCCTGTTACTACTTTCTTGATTATGAATTCTACTCTAACTCTTCTTCTAACGTCCTCGTTTCCTTGTCCTAACCTGATCCTAGCTTGTATTCATCGCAACATTCTCATTTCAACTTCTCTAATATTCTCCTCTCTTCTCATTTCTACTTTCTTGACTATGTTTGCTACTGCGCTTCTTCTCCTAACCTCCTCCATTGTAAAATATTCTCGTAGTAACCTTAATATCCATCGTAATATTTTCATTTCAACTTCTATAATATATTCTCTCTCCTTATTTCTACTTTCTTGACTTTGTTTTCTACTCCTGCTTGCTTCTCCTGACCTCCTCCTTTGTAAGATATTCTCGTAATGATCCATCGTAACATTTTCATTTCAACTTCTCTAACAGCTCTCTCCTTGTTTCTACTTTCTTGACTATGCGGCTTTCTACTCCAGCTCTTCTCGTAACCTCTTCCTTTGTAAAATATTCTCGTAGTAATCCTAATATCCATCGTAACATTTTCATTTCAACTTCTCTAACAGCTCTCTCCTTGTTTCTACTTTCTTGACTATGCTTTCTACTCCGCCTCTTCTCCTAACCTCTTCCTTTGTACGACATGCTCGTAGTGATCCTAATATCCATTGTAACATTCTCATTTCAACTTCTCTAACAGCTCTCTCCTTGTTTCTACTTTCTTGACTATGCAGCTTTCTACTCCAGCTCTTCTCGTAACTTTCTTCCTTTGTAAAATATTCTCGTAGTAATGCTAATATATCCATCGTAACATTCTCATTTCAACTTCTCTCACATCCTAGCTCCTCTCTCCTTATTTTAACTTTCTTGACTTTGCTTTTCACTCCAGCTCTTCTCCAGTTCTCCTAATATTAACTCTTCCTGTGTAAGATGTTCTTGGAGCCACATTCATTGTATCCATCGTAAGATTCTCATCTCAACCTCTAATATCCTCCGGATCTCCTTGTTTCCACTTTCTTGTTGATATCCTTTCTATTCAGTTCCCTTAACTTCCTCGTTTATAAGATGCTCTCGGAGTGAGATTTTGAGATAATTCAGTACTTTGATGAGATGTTTTTATGTTTTGCTTTTTCAGCTCCCACCCGACCAGTTAAAAATGACGCAGCGTCAACTGTTCCACCAGTCCAGCCAACTACCTTGAAAGGTCTGTAATATACTGTAAAATTGTCCGCAAACTATACTGATCAGAAAGGTCTATAATACTGTATATAGTGCAAATGAAGTACGTACATATCTATAATTTTGACATAAATCATTGGGATTCAATAATTTGCCACTATCTACCTAACGACTATATATAGAGTCTAGTGTCGCCCCTGATTGTGATGACCTTTACGAGGCTAATTATTGCCGAATTTATCCTGCAAATATGGCACTGCTACTGCAAGAAAACCTGCGGAAAATGTGAGTACTGCGAGCTAAGTGGATTTTCGCAAAGCAAAATAAACTAACCTTGAGCTTGGACATGAAAGACTTATGTGGATAGTCCTTTTACTGCAGAGAAATATTTTTCTCTTTAACAAATTTCTTTTGATGTTCAAGAGTAACTTTGTTTATCCATAATGCTGTTGTTTAATTATTTTTGCAGGTTGATGAAGAAGTCACTAATTGGTAATCATTTGAACCGAAACTATAATATTAATGATCAAATTTGTTGTGAAAGGAAATAGAATCAATTTCAAAACATTCTCGAGTGTGTACTGCGTTTTTAAACTAATATTTTACCGCATCGGCATAAATATAAGAAAAACTTTATTTGTGGTTAATAATGCAGTCGCAACTAGACTCTGTTTCGTTCGTCATTTGATACGGTCATTATTCAGCTACAATGCATACTCGAGTGATACTCGAATTTGTATAGCATCTTTGTCTTGACATTTTTTCTTGTTTCTTTGCATCTTCTGCTAATGTATGCATTGTTTACTAGGCGCATGCTGTATTGACCTTTCCTACCTACGTAAATAAGGCGAATAAACCATAAAAAACGATTTCTGTCAACACCTTAAATCTGTTGCAGTTTTTCTGGGCATTTGGGTGTTTTGCGGTCATTGAATATTTTGCGCGTTTCAAATTCTTGTGCTCCGATGCGTTATGCGCATGCGTAGAACAGATAAAATCTGGCAAAACAATTCGGTGGAGAAAATGGCCGCCACTGAATGAAAGAGAATGGTTGAACGTCTGGTGTTTCGTTGCGATATCCTGACCTGTTAATTGCTTTGACAAGCACACAACATTACCGTACAGGTAAATCATTTAGTATTCTTTATTCTTAGCGGAAAATTCGTGTCATATAACGCGCATGCCTGTCAACACAGGTGCAAATTTCTGAGCGACTTTTGTTGGCGAACCGTGTTGACATGGTTCGCCTGTCGCCTGTTTTGCTACGCTTGCAGCTCGCAATCTTGCGATTATAGTGTATAAATTAAAGCTCAAGCCTTGATTTTTACAGCAACGAGGCAACCAAGAGCTAGTTATTAAATGCTTAAGCGTTTATCGCTTTAAAATTGCGTTCCGCGTATAAAATAGCGGCTTAATACATTTGAATAGTATTATTAAATGGCTTACATGTTTATGTCTCGAATGCGGGCATGTATTGTCGCTCTTGTGAATATTTCTTAGATTTCCTAAGATCGCGCTTGGTATATTATTTCCTTGGATAGGATAGGAAAATATTGTAAGGATCGAAGTAGGAAGGCGGGTTAAACTCTTCAAATATTTTGTCACGGCTGTTCGATCTCGCATCTCATCATGCCGTGATATTGACTATATTTGATTGCCGTTTTGTCTATTCAAAACTCTATTGTGATATTCGTAATTGTCAGCTTTCATCAATGAATAACACTTGCTGTTTTGTGGGCCCAATGATCCCCCCGAAGTTTTAAGATCTTGCAAGAACCGATCAATAAGAATCCCAAAGATTTTTATTCCTCCATCTTCTGTATTGTTTATGTCCAACGACACATAACCGCTCGGAATGCTAAAATTACAAAGGCTTGCACTGTTACACAATTTGCAGGAAAAAGTGTCAGTATTCAATATATCACCTATATTGCAATGTGAAAATTTCTGAGACAAAATACCTACTCGATCAAGGTGTATCAAAGCCATCATCTTTAACCCTTCAACTCGAGAATTTTTGTCATGATCTCTTAATTAAATAAACCACAAGTATTTTTCCCCTTTCGTCATTGCGTGTGTCGTACATCAGCTTGAGCTTACGTATATTCGCGAGTCGCTATTCTTAATTGCTTTAAATAAAACATCTTAATATCGTTCAACACAAAAGTGTATTGGCATCTCAACAATATATCAGGATATTCATCAGGATATAACGATATCCGATTTCACTGTTCGGTAAATGACAGAGATACAGTATATGCTTCATGATCGCTTTATTGGCGAACTAAGGCACTTAGATCTGACGGAATCTCGCTCGCCTCAAGGTAAGGTGGGAATTTTTTGTATCGGTATTCAAATTTGATTTGTAAATCGATTAAACTATTCAGAAATTCGTTGTTTTGTGTGATGTTTTTGAGTGGAATGTTATATTTTCTATCCGCCTATGTTGTTTTTGGAATTTAAACAACGTTCTCTTGTGTAAACTCGAGAATTAAACACACTGTTTGTCTGGGGTTTTTGCAACTTGTGATGGAGCCAAGCCAATTTTTGGCTCGGGAGTTGATTCGCATCCGTGCGCTTGCGTTGAAATGGAATATTTGTAACAAATTATCGCTAATTTTTTCCTCGTTCCACTTCTAGACTTCGTTTGACGGAAGACCAAGTGCAGTGTTTACACATATGATTAGCACTTCAGCTTACCAAAGCAAATCAAGATGTCAATACTAGACGCCACTGCCGCCCCAACTTTAAAGGGAAAGTAAGTAATGGAGTGATTTCAATGATTTTGCATCAATGTATATTCTCATATATGTAATGCGTAATGCTTTCATTTACACCTTCAAAGTTTGAAGGTTTTTTGCCAGAAAAAATATCGTATTAGTCATGGATCTGAGATTTCTACGCATGCATAATCGTCTTGCACTTTCAAGAATAATCTAGCGAAGTATTAATATGGTAATTTAATTAGTTCTAAGTGGAAAATATTTAATAGTGACCTATATGCCATCTCGTACTATTAGTACAATTGTTTTGCAAATTAAGAGGGTGTTATAAAGGGCAATTTTTTATTTCGGCCTGTTTTGTTTGACATCTACCCTCCCTATTCAAAAATTTCTCAAGGGTCATACAGTGTCATCACTTGCCAGGCCATGAAAATATATTCCTCTTGAACTCTTCCTGACAGCAAAATCCAAGAATAAAAATTTCCTGTATAAGTCAAATATAAAACATGCAACATATGTAGATTTCAGAGAATATATGGAGCTGCACAGTGTGATAGATTTCAGCGCAGTCAAGACAATCTCAACTTACAAAATGCTTTTGGAATTTTTACAATGAGATGACAAAAATGTATATATATATATAAGATGACAAAAATATCCTGCAAAATAAAACATAATTTCCTGTGAAGATATTTTGTTACAAATTGCAAAAATTCATTCTTCTAAAGCTTATACAGGTACAGTATCTCTAGATCATCAGGCCTTAAAATGTTGGTCAGAGAACTGTCTGACAAAATGTTCGATGACTTTGAGTCCAATCAGATGTATGTATTGTGATGTCTGATGGAAATAAATATGAATACAGACACAAATTAATATCAGCACAATTTGGAAAAGTCATTTGAATCTTGGCAATGAATTTCCATATCCCACGGTGATGAAAACCCTGCACTTGATTACACATTTCCAGTTCACGTTTTATACATTACTCTGATTCTCCATTTAACATGTACAAGCCTCTAGTCCTGTACTAGGGTACATTTTGATTAACGTTGGACTAAGTTACAGCTAGGTCTGACACTAATTCACTCGGGTCGGACAAACATGTGGTTTCACTTAGGTCAGACAGAATATCCAGTGGTTTCCTCTCTACCTACATCAAACAATTTTAGGAATGGGTTGAAATATGTCTGTGACTGACATACTGACATACAGTATATTTTAAGGCCTACAGGTACATATAGTTGGTAGTTTAAGACATCTCATTATTACCAATTTTATTTCTTCAGCATTGAAAATGAATCCATTCCACGAGAACAAGCAGAGCAAATGCTTCAAGATTTGATCAATGACATGAGTAAGCTAGAAAAATTTTATCTTTGGAAACTTTTAATAATTATTATTGTAAGACTTGTCTATTTTGTAAATTCATCACTGTTTCACTGTAGATGATCAGAATTTTGATTCAATAAAATATGCATCGTACAGAACAGGAGCCAAGCTTTCCTTTATAATGTCAAAAACTAACTGTAAGTAATTCAAAATAGTGGTACATAAACTTGTTACTCCAAATTCTGCGGTACTTAACTGATTCATGCTGGAAGTTAAGCTCAAATTGCACATTTTAGCGATGTGGGTAATTCCATGGTAGTGATGACATTTTTTGAAAAAAAAATTGTCAAAAATTGTCAGAAGCTATTGGAAGCAATTCTGAACTGAAATGTTAACTGATGCACTTTATATGTAACACAAGTTACAGTATGTAACATGAGTCACGTAACATGAGTCACTTGTGTTATGTAGCAATCCTTACTATTGTAATCCAAAATATGAACTTTCTTTGTGTTGGTAGTTTGCCTAACATATAGTCTGTAACTTGATAGACATTGTATGTTTCTCTTTCCTATGGGTCCCAAACAGCCACCAATCTTATCATGTTATAATCAAATGTTTAATTTGTACTGTGAATCAGTAGCTTACCATTATTTGCACCCGCATGAAAAAATGTGACAGAAAAGATATATTAGTTATACACCAGATCAAAATGACTCTGATAGTTTGGTTCAGAATTTAACATGAGTCACCATGGAATTACCTTTTGGGCTTTTGTTGAGTTGACTTGTCGCTCTTTGCAGCATGCCACATTGTACTGTACTGACTCGAATCCTAGTCAGTGTGTTGTTAGCCAAGCAGATTTAAGAATTGGCCATGCGTTATGATTGATACTTTTATGTGTTTATATATGTCTTGTATGCATAGTCAAAACAGTTCTGAGGAAATTTTAAACATTTTTGAATTAGCATGACTGTCACATAATTTTCCTGCAAGCACGACAAGTTAACTTGCTCTCCTTCCCTCGCCCATTTGTTTTATTTACTCGTGTTTTTACTTGTTTTACTCCTTACAGTGCAAAACAAGTTACAATGTGTTACAGAACTGTACAATGCGAGTTGACTTGTGGCAAGTCTATGTTGCACTTAATTTTAGAGAAATTCCATTGTAGTGCAGTTTGGTAGAACAAATTTTTTATCATTTTTATTTGACAGTGAACCTCGTAGATATATACAACATGATAGAAGCATTCAGAGAAAATGGCCTACATATATTAGATCATGACAGTGAGATTCATGAATCAAGATTGGAAGCTGTTCTATCCAGTATATTTTATGCATTAAATAAAAGAATACCTTCAACTACTGATATTGATGTTGAAAGGTGTATTGCCCTTGTCAAGCACTGGCTGCTTTATGCCTATGACAGGTGTGTGCCCATTGAGTCTCATTGCGCCCTGGTGCACCCGACTTTATTATTTTACTCTGTCTAATGTCAGACGATTTGCTCATCAAGGGGAGAGTGCTGGTGCTTAATGGGTTAAAATACTGTATATTAGAGCTACTCCCAATTATCGATTGATTATCATCTTTTTTTTCCGCAATTGATTATACTAATTAAACAATAATTGGAATAATCGGATCATCTATGTCCAGTATAACATTTAAGTTTTATAACATGTTGAGTCGTTTGGTTTGCATAGCTTTTAATGGCACATGTCAAATTTTAATTGCTCAATATGACTAATCGATTGGTAATATTGATTAATCAATTATGAAAATGAGCCGATTGGAGCAGCTCTACTGTATATCAACTTAAAATTTGTGATGGTGGTTTCATGATGATGGTGGTGGTGATAATGATGTTATGACGATTATTGTGGTGATGATTATGATGGTGATGATGATGGCGGTGATGACTAATGATGCGGGTGATAATGCTATAGTGATAATTATTCTCAGTGGTAATGATGATAATGATGACAGGTGATGATGATGATAGTTTTGATGGTAGTACTGCAGTGAGGATGATGATGATATTAGTGGTGGTGAGAATGATGGTAGGCAGTTGTGTATTGAAAAAAATCGATACTGATCGAAATCGAAAAAAATATCGACTATATCGAATTATGCAAATGAGAAAACGTAATTTAGTCAACTTGCATGTATACGCATCACAAACAGTTAAAAAGAAGTGCATGAAACCAGTCATATATGGTCGGTAGTATGTCTCGGAGATTTATTAACAACGGTTTATCCATCATCTCGAACTTCGCTTTTAATTTCAATTGCCCGCGCACTTGTATCATAAATTCGCAATTGCCGCCATACATACGTTGTCTGAACTTCACGTTGTCTAAAACAATAATTGCGGAATAATCGGAGATTAAGTTGTTTAGTTAAAACTTTCGATATTTTCGATATATACGAAAAATTGAATATCGATATTTTTGAAATATCGATATTTATCGAAAATATCGATATATCGCAATTGCCTAAATGATGGTAGAATGATGATCTGATGATGGTGCTCATTGTGCTGATAATTATGATGGTGGTTATTGTGATGATGATGATGGTGGGTTTGACTGACACCTACCACAAATGCCGCTGGGTTAATCGAACTGAATGGTGGTGCTGGTGATGCGAGGATAATGGTGGTGATGTTGAGGGGCGTGATGATGATGACAGTGATCTTACATTGGCTATTTTATTTTAGTGATGCTAATGATAGAATAAGAGTGTTATTTGTGAAGGCATCGCTTTCTATGTTGTGCTCAGGACGGCAAGTTGACAAGTTAAGATGTGAGTTCAGTTGTTTGGTACAATTATTACAAATCTAGGTCTACATGTAATTTGACCACCTCAAACACGCACTGCATCATAATTTAACTTCTTGTATTTAGATGTTTTTTCTCAAGTGTCTGAACAAAACGGCAAGTTAAATTTCACCAAATTTGAAGGGTACTTAAAAGAAATCCTCAAGGTATATTAAATTTTGTTATCATTTTCGAAATCTAATCTTCGTAGCTTGGGTTGACAGTTTCTTCTTAATTGTCAGCTTCCAGAGGCAGTTGGTGAATCTCCCACATTTGGTTTCAATGAGGATGTAGTGAATTCATTCTTCAGACCTACTGGGGTAGGTATACAGTATGCCATGTATAGTTTGATAGCTTTGCTATACTGTAGAATTTTGTCAAGTACAGTTTAATGTATAGGACAGTATGTTATCTAAATATCGACAGAGATTGCCTCATTTGTGTGCTTGGAGCCACAAAAATGATTGAAAATGTGCATTTAAAATGTCTGCATGTAAAATACAAAATGATAACATTTGGGCCATGAATTATATAGTCAGGTGACTCAGCTCTCTCGATCCTTTATGAATTCATGCATTTTCTTCAATAAAATTAGCTACATACTATATTGATGATAATAATGACTATACTCACCATATCTACAGTATTTGTCTGGGAATTTTGAAATAAGCTACTGTACTAAATTGATAATTATTATGTTTAGAGTTACTTGTACATAACTGAGAGTTTTGACTTTTGATTATTTGGTTCAATATTTGACCATTTCCATATCATTTGAAATATTAAAACTCGAAAACCTTCACAGTTAATTGATAGAAATATTGTAACAATATTTTTTAAGTGAATGCGAGTTAAAGTGTGTTATATTGTAATTGACAATTGTATTATAATTTTGTAAATGCACTGTACAGCATACAGTAAACAAAGGAAATAAAATGTACACTGTATGTAATTACAAATGTATACTATATGCACATACAGTATATAAGATATAATATTTTTTTTGTCTTTTTGTAGCCTCTACGACAAGACGCAACAACCTTAGAACATTTTCTTGACTGTATTCTGGCCAGTGATCCTCCACCATCGTTGTTGTGGCTTACAGCTTTTCATAAAATTGTACATGCATCAAGAGGTACAGTACGTTGTTTTATATCCTCCATTTACAGCAATTATTCCACCCAACAATTGCTACCATGCAGCGAGGGGAAAGTCGTTGATTTCAATCACGTACAATTTGTGGTTTTGATCGACACCTTGCCTGTCTTACTCTTTCAACACAGTCTTAATTACAATAGAAAATAAAGGTGATAACACCGAAATTAATCTAGATCATCGCCAATTATTATTTGTGTATAATACAGTTAGTACTGTAGGTCTTTGACAGACCAATACCCTTTGGGGCTGTAAATTTCCCGTTTGTAATACAAAATGACTGAAAAACGGCAAACTTCACAAGGCTATATTATCCGCATTTTACAACATTTCGCAACGAAACTTTGGAATATTACTAATTTTTGTCTAGACTTGTTTAGATCAAAATTTAGTCTATAATGCAAATGGTCCATTAAGACTGTGTTGAAAGAGTAAAACAGACAAGATGTTGATCAGAACCACAAATTTATCGAACTTTTCCCTTGCTTCGACCAAGAGACTTTCATATAAATCACGTACACCTTCAGAAAAATGAAGAGAAAAACCCGACAAAAAGTCACAAATGAAAAAATTTAAAAGTCACAAAAAAAGAAACACAAAACAAAAAAGTCGCCTAAAAAGTCCAATGATTTTTTTTGTCTCGTAATCGTATACATTTTTAGGTCTGATTTGCCCCTCGCCATGTACAGTGTTGTTTTGTATAGTTTCTGAATCAGTATTATTGACACTACTTTACAATTTTCCCAACCATCTCTAGTGGTGATTGAGATGTATCTTGTGTTTTTTATATAGCCAAGCATGATGTTGCTTGTAAAGTATGCAAGAAATCTCCGTTCAAAGGTCTACGGTATAAATGTCTTCGCTGCGTTGGCTATACTTTATGCCAGGTACAAAGATCTTCAGTTTCACGTTGAAATATTGCATGTACGAAAATATTCTTTCTTCGGTGTAAAATTACATTTCTAGGATTTCATGAATAAATTTTATTTCTAGGATTGTTTCTGGAGAGGAAGAGTAGCTGGAAGTCATGCTGCTGATCATGATACGAGAGAATATTCAACTTGGGTAGGTTAACTCTTGATCTTTAATACTGTATGTTGTACAGTTATGTGTATACTGTGAAAACAAATTAGTTGAATTGGTCATTTGGGTGCACCTGAGGGAATTGGTTGAAAACATTTTTTTATCAAATTTATCAGTATGTTTTGTTTAATTAATGGTTAATTTTAACACATTTTAAACAACCATGCCTTAACAATATTATTGTTGAAATTGTTGAAATGGGTAAAATGGTTGATTGGTTGGGTAAACTGGCTGTCTCGCATCATGTTTACCAGTTTTTGAAATGGGTAAAAATTTAACCAATCAATTTTTACAGTGTAATGAATATAAATATTTTGTATTTGATAACTTAGTTTGCTTAGGAAGGCCAGTAAGAGAACATTTGTATTAAAAAATATTTTTAATGTTTTTCAGAATGAAGGTGAAAAGGGAACTCGACTTTCAGCTGGCAAGATATCAGATCCCTTGCCACCCAAAGTACCAGACTATCCCGAAGAACCTAACCCTGATCAGACCATGGATATGACACATATTGTGTAAGCTCTTCGAACCTTCAAATTTTCGTTAGGAACAGGGCTCAAAAGAATGGTCACGGTAAATGACCGGTGACATTTTTATGGTCAAATTTGTTTGAGGTTGGTCATTATCTCCGTACACACTCAGGTGACTTCGGTATTACTGTACATACATCTACTAAGACTTGAGACGAAATCTCGTTTGACCTCATCACACACGATGGCCGATCACTTTGACCACTGGACCAGTGTCTTGTCCAAAGTTGTTTTGATTTCTAAAGAGTCGCCACTAATTCTAAATTTCAACTTGAATTTTCTTTTACCAGTCCACCAGTCCAGAATGATTACTCCGCCATGAATGGTGTTTCTCACTCCACACCAAGCTCGTCAGGCAAGCTGAGTGATCCAGACAGCTCCGATTCAAGGTCAGTGGTCAGTGGATGTAGTAAGGCCTAACAAAATAATATCTTGTGGTTCCGGTTTCCCGATCGACCCTCTTTATTTCCGCCGACCCTAATGTTTTCCGACCTACCATAATTTTTTCGGGATATGAAACCGGAACCATATGATTTTTTTTGTTGGGCCTAAAAAGCACCACTAACTGAGATAAATCGTAGTAGAATGCCTAGCTATCTAAATTTACAGTACAGGACCTCAGAACCAGTTAGGGCCGAATTGATGACGAATATACTGTACGTCATGTTTATTCTATACAAAATTTTAATTTTGTTTTTAGGATGGATGATGAGCATAAACTTATTGCTCGTTATGCTGCCAGGTAAGATTGCTTCCATAAAACAGACTGAGATGATATCTTTCGATATTGATATGGATTTTAACCAGACGTTTTTCTATGTACTGTACAGTACTAACAAATGTAACAATTAATGTCTTGTTAATATTATTGTTTTGTAGATTGGCAGAAAGTACTGATGGAGGGCCAAATACGAAGAAGACGTCAGCTGAACTCCGGGAAGACCTGGAACAGAATAAAGCGAAACGGAAAATCATTAACGATTTACAGTCTAAGAACAGGTATGTCTATTCTCGTACAGTATCTGAGTATGTTTAGTTTTTATCAAGGATGGATCCAGCTTAATCTGAGGCAGAGATAGAGTAAAAATGTGGTTGTCGTGAACTAATGGGGGCAGGGAAGCGTGTTCCATACATTAACAGCCCTGACATAGAAGCTGTTTTGAAAGCTTACAGTTTTGTACTTGGACGCATCAAATAAAATTCCGTTGGTTGCATTGGCATTCCGTGTTTCTCGTACAAGAACCTTCGTAAAGATGTTACTGTCAAAGTCGAAAATGATGGACTTGTAAAGATACACCATATGTAAGATGGACGTTTATGTCTGATGTAAAAAATGCATATTTATTGTACTTTACAGGGAAATACTGGAGGAGATTCGAAACCTTCGCGAAGTACGTGAGGCTGCCGCTGACCAACCAAACGGTACGACTACAGACCCAGCTCAGATGGAGGAACTGAAGGGATTACGTCAGAAGAAAGATGAACTTGAGTTACGGATGAGCGCTCTTCAGGAGACTAGGAAGGAGTTAATGTCGCAGTTGGAAGGACTGATGAGTATTTTGAAGGTTAGTGTCATGTGTGTTCTGGAGTTTTGAAACTCAATCTTTTTCCGTAATAATATTTTTCACAATATGCTTTGAAAAAGTTTGCCAAATGTGAATAATTAACTGTAAAAGGAAGAAAGTACGTACTTGATCGTCGTGTATTTTTTAACACACCAGTAAAACATGTTTTAAAACGGCTATATTTTTGCTCGAAAGTGCTGTCGAAATGCGGGAAATGTTATTTCATAGAGGCAAATTCAGAAATTTTCTGGGGTGGATGGAAGTGGGTTTTATATTTCTCCTTCTAAAACTCCGAGAAAAAAAAAACGATGGTAGACGAAAATGCTTGTATTGATCCCTGAATGTCACACCATTGTATCGCGTTTTTTATCTTACCCAGAATCAACAAATAACGGTAAAAATACCTTGTTCGGTACATTTCCAATAAGAATCAGATCAAAGATGCAAGGATTCTCAAAGGATGGTTTAAGTATGCGACGGATTACAAAAATACTGTACTTTTCCAGATTTATATCAATACGTGTATTTGGCTTATAAAACGGCCGCCAGTAGGAATTTGAGCCCGCAATACCATGGTGTGACACTAATCCTTTAAAGCTAACCATAATATGGTTGTATAAACCTCTATCTGGTTAATATGTACTGTACTATTTACAATATGAGCGGCCGTGTTGTATCGGATATACAAACTCGAACCGAAGGCTTGTGAAACGTCATGACGAGAACATTCGTATTCTTCAACAATTTAAAATAAAATGTTTAAAGATGATGTCCACTCCATTTTGCGCATCAGTTCTGCTCATAACAAAGGGGGACCCCCAGATATAAACATTGCCCAAATTTTGCATCTTTCGAACTTTTTTGAATTGAAACGTACAGTTTATATTCATTTACAATAGGCTGGATCGATATCGCAAATACCGAATACCGATATACCGCCATCAGAATACCGGTAAATACCGGTATTCCGGTATTTTTAACGTGTTTCTTTTTAAGCCAAACTGAAGTGCTGACCGTCAAGAAAAATCAAGTTTTGACAAAATATTAATGTAGCACATACTGTTATTAGTGCAAATGTCACAAGATTTGCATTATCAAGCTATGTTAACAATTAACAGCGCTAAGCGGCAATTATTAGTAGGGCGTCGAAGTGTTGAATCATTCAGAAAAATATTCGTTTTGTATATAAATTCAGATAGTGTTTCAGTAAGTTGCTAATAGTTATAAACATAAAAAACGTTGCATTTTTAAAACTAACACATAAACAAGTTAGCAAGCATGTAAAAAAAACTAGAAAAGCCTGAAAAGGTTTTCGCTGCTTCGCAAATGCTAGTACTTCCACCTTCCAAATCAAAGTTTTCTTTTTTGTCGAAATTTTCCTTTAAAAATTTCGCCATTTTTATCACAAAATAAGGACCTTTTATATTTCCGATTAAGGCGATTTAATAAACAAGACGTCTGGTATTGCTAAACCAAAGCCGCTAGAACTGTAAGAACAAAATCATGCATCTGTGAGTATTAACTTTGCTTTCTAAACGTGATTGTAAGCAAATTTGACTTGAAATAGCGTTTCATTTTGGTATTAGGCAGCAAAATACCGAAATGTCGGTATATCGGTATTTTTAAATTGTCAATATCGCCAAACCGGTATCTAAACAAATACCGGTATATCGGATATATCCGGTATATCGATCCAGCCTAATTTACAAGCATGGCGAACCAGAAAAGTGTTAGATATTCAGTTAGTACAGTATATCATATTTTGCAAATACAGCAGTTCAAAACGTAAAGAAAGTTCGCACATGTGCACAGGAGTGGACATCGTCTTTAATATTTGGTGAGAAAATTGAACTTAAAGTTCATGCAAGTCATCATGATTTTGTATCAGATATACAAACTCCTTCACGCTCATGATTTCTTTTGTGTTTTCTTGAAATATTCCAATTAGTATACAGGGTGTATAAAAAAAAGCGCAATCCTCGACTGAAATGTAAATTGCTAAAGAAATAATAGACGAAAACGTTAAAGTTTACATTCATTTTAAAGCGTAGCCATTCAGCTTTCTAACAGTAGGTTGTTTCTTAAATTTGACTCATTGGTTCGCGGGTAATAATACTTTACGTTATTGCGATTGGAGATTAAAAAAATTGAGATGGAATAACAAATCGTTCTCATGAAAATAACTGATTTTTTCATTAAAACAAAAAATGTTGCATTTTAATAAATGGATTGTAACAATAAGTATAATTACGGCTTTTCTTCCACTATTTTTAACACAGTTTGAAACTTCAAATGCGATATAATTTTGGCTTGGACCATCTAAGCTGACTGACATCAGCTTGCTATAATTTCTGTTTACATTACATCGCAATTCGATGACACTCTGGCTCAGACACCAGAATGTTTTGATTCTATGATTTTTAGCATTCGTGTAGGATTTTCAAACAACCTGGTCTCTTTTAAAATACTTTTAATTTGTTCTTACGTGGTTTTCCAGATGTAGTGACGACAACATTAAAGTTTAAAGAAGAAAATTCTAACATTTAAACCGACTAAACAATAACATAGTAAACTTGCATAATTAAACAGCAACTAAAAATGATAGGTTTTACTAAATCTTTTCCTGTGCAATTATTACTAGCATTGGAGACAAGGATAATAGTTTGTTTGAAAGAGAAAAGAACAGGCTTTGAAGTAAGCCTAAAAGCGTTTAACTAGAAATAGTATTTCGAAAGTTATTAATCACAAAAGATGAATTGCGTTTATTTTGATACACCCTGTATAATATTTATTTACTTTTATAACTGTAATTATAGTGTATTGTATAGAGCGTCAAACACAGAGAACAACGTGGATTAATGGTGTTCAAATTATGAATGTTTTTTCTGCACTTTTTTATTGTCACACCCTTTAGTGTAATATAAAGTTCAGCACTTTAATTAATTTTTTTTTAAATTATATTATTATTTATGGGTGACATTGACTGCATTAGTTTATTTTGTATACAAACGTTTACATGGATTCATGAAATTATCCAATGTTGTTTAATACAGTTTGTTATTTTCTGACCATTGCCTCACCATAAATGAAACAACCTTAAATTACTGTATTGAATGTACAGTAGATCCCTATAATATAATATAAACCACGAAATCTTTCGAGTTTTCGTCACCATTAATCTGCACTGTTCTATGTGTTTCAACCAAATCTTCCTAGATTAAACTTTATCCTGATTCAAAACAACCATTAATCCACTCTGTTCTCTGTGTTGTAGGCAGAGCATCTTTAGTCTTGGGGGAAGATGGACTCTTAGTTTTGCGAACTTTCTCTCCACGCAATTTCCCGTGGATATTTTGGAAGCTATTTTATGAAGCCTGAGGCGAAGATGTTATAAATATGTAGGAAATTATCGATTCATTCGGTGGCATAATTAGAAAAAGCGGTTAGCGTGCTTTTATATAGTATAGTATAAACAACTAAACTCTCAGATAATTGTAACTCGTACTAATAGCTTTTTAACCAAAAGGCCTAACAAAAAATATAGTCTGTGCCTACTGTAAAATTACTTGAGATTGATGGGGATACAACTTCGCTCAAAACGTCGAAGATATCCTTGTATTTTTCAGGTAGTTGTATCCCTATCAATCCGAAACCTTTTAACAAAAATATCTTGTGGACCCTGTTTCCCGACCGACCCCCCTCTTTTTTCCGACGATTCCTCTAAAATTCCTTCGTTACGAGTAAACACGAAAGACTTTGCCAAAATCTAACCAATGTTAAGCAAAAAAAATTCAAAAAAATTTATTTCTTATCTGCCTACAAAATTTTTTCAGGGTACTGTATATGAAACTGGGACCATAGCATTTTTTGTTAGGCCGAATGAAAATGTTTTATGTTCATGTGTTGATAGTTTCTTAGTTAGACTGACAGGAAGTAAAGTGAATAAGGTGAGAACGTACCCGTCGATGGTTTTCTTATGAAAAACCTTACACTCTAAAAACATCGTGGTTAAAAATTTTCTGGTTAATCCAAAATTGACCCTCGGATAACTTAATGTTCCAGGTTAAATTTTCTGGTAAATGTGACCACAGTGGATGCTGGTTGATATGATTGCTATCGTGGCTAATATGACCAACCAGGATTGCCGGTTAATTTAACCATAGTTGATAAAACACAAAACAATAGACACTCCGAAAATTGTAAACATTTACATTTTTTACGTTTCGGCTATAATTTTCGTCAGTCTTCTTCTGAAGATGACTTAAAGTATAGTCAAAACGTAAAGAATGAAAATGTTTACAATTTTCGGAGTGTCTGTAGTTTTGTGTTTTATTAAAATACTTACATGGCAAACGCCATTTTTGGCCTATGGTTGAATTGACCTGATTATGTTGGGTGGACTATTAACCGAGAATTCATAATCCACCTAACATCATATAGCTGGTTAAATTAACCACGATAGTGATCAGGCTAACCAGGGTTGTGTTTCAATTAACCAAGAAATTTAACCACAAGAACATTAAGTTACCTCAAACATGGTTCATTTTAGATTAACCAGGAAATTGTTAACCAGGGTGTTTTAGTCAAAGCAGGGCGTTTATAAGGTATCTTATAAACGCCCTGGTCAAAATTTGTTTTAGGAAATAGAGCTAATTATGGTGGAAAATGTCCGACAATAGCAGCATTGCCATTTGGGACTCTTTTAGGGCTTGCTACGGTTATGTTTCAGTAAAACAAGACAACACATTGATACAGTAATCCAAATGACATTATTTTTATTAATGAAGTTTCTGTCTGGTTGTACTCAATATTGATGTCGCTATTGTTCGGACATAATCTTTTTTCATAAAATGGCATTTAAACCAAACAGGACCTAGGTTATGTACCGTATATTAATTAATGTGGTATATTTTACGCATCATATACGTTTTAAATTTAGCATTTTAATTATGTCGAGGTGGATTACTGTGATAACATATAGTAGAGAATTTTAGATTTATATAAAGAATATTTTATAGGTTTATATTTTGTATTAGTGTTGGCTCATTTGAAGTTTTTTTGCATGTTTGCATGCATGGCGATTTCACAGTCGACGATAAAGGGCTCTAAAGGAGATATTTCGTTCACGAAAACGAGGCTGTATAGCCAAGGGTATGTACCCTCAGGAAGGGTGCATTGCAACCTCCCCAATTCGCCATTCCGAAGTTCACGAGGAGACTGGGACGCAGTATATTTAAAAGTAACAAGATGCAACCTCGTGCCCAGGGCTTTTGTCTGGGTACGAGTTTGTAATAAAATGAAGAAATAAGTGTTTGAAACAACCCTTTTCTGTTAATTCCAAGCCTGTCGCTTGCAACAGGTTGAGCAGGCATCTACACTTAACGTCTTATTAATACGGGGTATGTAAATTGGAGCGGTTATAAGCAATAACCATTCCAAATCCAAAGAGATGCAAGCAATTTTCAAATACTCTTTTGAAAGTTATTGAATCACACTTTTATTATACGAAACTTGGACTGCGTGCGATAAAGATTGTACACGAAGTTGAATAATGGAGGTGACAGGTAAAACAATACGTGCAGTACCCAATCTGTCACAGGTAAAAAATAAGGAACATTTCGAACGCTGAAAGTCCGGAATATCAAAATGAAATAAAAAATAAAACTGCAGTTGGCAGATGCAGATGAACTATATATCCTCAGTCTCCTAATCAGCTGGCTCAACAGTGAATCCATTGAACCTAAGTTAATAAAATATTAACTCTTATCATTCCAACTGCAGTAAATTTTAGAATGCAAGCTACCTTAATAGTGAACCTAATAATAGTTTGACATTTCAACAGTAAAAGGCGTAGGAATGTACTCGCATTTCTGAATGTTTTGACACAAATACACGGCACGTTTTTTTCGGGCGAGGGAAAGCATCCTAGGTTTAGGTAATACTGCACGAAGCTCGTTCTTGTCAAATTAAAACATAAACAACCCAAGCTTGCAACGCATCAGCAAAAGTCGGGCAAAAAGTAGTCAAAACAAGAAAATCTCTCTTAATAATAACCCCAGTTTGTTGGGCAAACAAAGCCAGTTGGGCAATTTTCGCTTCACAGTCGGGCAGTATTTGTTTTTTGGAAATATGTCAATTTGTCCGAAAAATTTTTTGACCCCTAAAATGGTACACTGACCGAAATTTTTTTGGCGACCGGGGGGGGAGGTCGCCAAAAACAAATTTTTCCGGAACAAAAATTTTTTCGGCACTAGTCGGGCACAATCCGAAAAAGTCGGGCAAATTTCTTTCTGCCCCCCCCCCCAATTTTTTGCTTCCCTTACGCCTATGTGACTTCACATGCACTCGTCCACCAAACAGTTCCATCATGAATATTGTACCCGGACCAGCCGGCTCATGGTTAAAATTTAACACATTGTTTTGGTTTTTCTATTTCATCAGGTTTTTGCATTTCTATATCTCATCTTTTATTCTAACGCCCGTATTCTAAAAGCACACTCACTCAATAAGTGGAAGTTTAATCTGAGCTTCTCTTGAGTGTCATTGCTGTTTTTGAATAGCTGGAGGGTTAGTGTCATACCTTACTATGTGACTACTTACCTTCTAGCTATTCAAAATCAGCATTGACACTCAAGAGAAGCTCAGATTCAACCTCCAGTCATTGAGTGTGAATGAGCTTTCAGAATACAGCCATAAGATTATAGACAGATCTGATGATTGGTCCTTATTGCTTTTTAAAGAATCTGAACTCAATCATAAAACTAAGGCGTCAAAAGCCCCATAATATTTAACTACTTCTTCCTCTCTTCTATATGTTTGGATATATATCAAACTACTTCAATCTTCACCTATAAATATCGTTATGTAACCTAGTATCATTCCTGATGATGACTAAAACATAGCCGAAAGCTAGAACAATATATATTAATGGTTTTTTTCGGAGTTACCGTCGTTTTGTATCTTAATTTCTGTTTATTCTATCTCAATTTTCAGGCTGGCTCACCCAGAACGCGTTCCACTCCCAATTCACCGTCGACTGTCCCCAGGAATCCCGACTATAACATCCGCTCTTCACCCGATCAGACCCCAGGCCACTCCTCGGTTCACGGCAAAGTTCACCCAAGTCATCAAGGAAGAAATCTTCGAAATGATCTAATGCATGCCGCTGACAATGTCACCAACGCAATGTCGTCGCTTGTTAATGAACTCACTTCAGGTAAATATATAGATCAGTTGATCTGACAGGGAGGAAAAGGGCCTGGGGCTAGCATCCAAAATCCGAGTATAAATACATTTCGCTGTATATATGCCCTTCGTGAAACTATTTGAAACTTAACTGGGATAGAAAAAGCAAGTCCACAAAAGTATCGCAATAAAATGTGTCTATCGTTCAAAGGCTTTCAGAAATTATTAACGGGGTAGGGCGGTGGGCGGTTGCCCCCTCCCCCTCCCCTAGTGCCTGCCACTGATTTATCGATAGCATATATAATGTTGGTCTGAATTTAAGCCTTGCGCGTGCTTACTATATTTGAAAGTTGTATGAAATTCAATCCTGATGTCAGTAAGAATTTCAAATAATTGATTGAAATGATCGATTAATGATTATCTTCAGAAGATGATGATGACGATATGAACAACAATATCAGGTCTAATGGGATGCCACCAATGATAACCGCTGACCACACAAGTCGTCCTATCCCAGCCGAGGGATGAATCCATAAGATTCCTGTGACAGATGTCAGCTACGTAAGCTTTTTTGTATGCATATATTATCTGTGTTATCATATCGTTATTTGTTTTCTGTTAATAAACGTTTGCATGACAGATCTGCGTCAATACACCCTTCCATAAACTACAGTACTTAGCCTTGATTATAGAACCCCGTTTTCGGAATTGAAATATCGGGCTTCAGCCCCAATATTTTGTTGATACTTAAATTATATAAAAATTTTCGGATTGATAGGGATACAACTACCTGAAAAATACAATTAAGGAGAACTCGACGTTTCGAGCGAAGGCTCTTCATCGGAAAATTTTGTTATTTTCAATAGACAACTTGCATGTTAGACTAATTTTTTATCTGGGCAAAAAAAGTAAATTCCCCTAAAGAACTTATTAAAAGTAGTAAAATTGCAAAATTTGGTTACGAAATGTTGTAAAATATGGAATATTTTGCCTTGCGAAGTTTGCATATTTGTATTACGTGCGGAAATTGTTACCATTTTTGAGCCGAAAATAGTAACAATTTCCGCACGTAATACAAACATATACAAAATTTGCACATTTTGCAAGACTATATTTTCCAAGCTTTACAACATTTCGCAACCAAATTTTGCAATTTTACTAATTTCATTATGTTCTTTTTAGCTGTGGTGTTTGATCCCCTTCCCTTTACTTACATTAAAATTTAGTCTAACATGCAAGTTGTCCGTTCCCGACCCCCGACGCTACTAACTTCCCGACGATGGGCCTTTGCTCGAAATGTCGAAGTTCTCCTTGTATTTTTCAGGTAGATGTATCCCTATCAATCCCAAGCTTTCAAATTGTATAAAAGTGTTTTATATTATCTAATACAACTGTGCGATTTCGTAAATGTTTCACCTGTAACAAGATATTATAAACGGCTTTAAATCCCGAAAACGAGGCTCTACATACTACAACCAAAGCTAAATACTTGTTAAATATTGGTGTATTTTGAGTGTTCTATTTTTAAAGGACACTGGATGACAGTAAAAAAATAGTTTGTCTCATTTGAAAGAGCTTTTAAAATAATAAAGACTTCATATAGCTTTTTCATATCTTGCTTAATTGACTCTTGAAATATTTGTCCGCCATTTTGAATTATTCATGATATGCATGTTGCGACAAGTGGGGTCACGCAAACTTTTAACTAGACAGCCAGTGATCAATATGAGCCAAAATTGAATAGAAATATTTTTAAAAACTTGAAAGTAATTTAAGGCTATTCCGACACTTGACGTCATCAAAACCGCAGTTAATGAAGTTAAGAATTAATCCAAGATGGCGGAAAGTTCATTGTTTTCAGTCAAAATATTTCAATTGTCATGAATGTAGGAAAAACCTGCAACAAAATTTAATACATAAATTTAAACGTTCCGTCAAATGAGACAAACTATATTACCTCAGTTCCAGTGTCCTTTAATCGATCAACTCGAACATTTCCATCTGAAAATTGTTCTTAATTTTTTGATACTTTGAAGCCATTTTAGCTCTGTTTATTGTATAATGTACAGACTCATTGTGTTTTCTGACCCATAGTCTTAATTTGCTTATAATGAAAGTAAATGTAGTGCAATATTCGCTCTCCAGGGTATAGCGGTTCTTTTGAAGATGCCGCAAACTCTTCTCGCGGAGTAAAGATGACCACTTTGGATAGCCAAATTATATGTATTGTACTTAGCTTAGTATTTCTTTGGATTTTTTTGGATAACCTGTTTTAAGCTTATTACGTTATAAGGATATATTCTATTGTTTTATTTTTGTATAAAATGTCTTTGAGTTTTGTATACACAACGTATCTTTAAATATATATTTTGAAATTCATACAACAATGCATATATAATATGGCTTTGAAGAAACTACATGGCTTTTCATTGGCTAATTAATTCAAGCGGCTCAGCACTAAGCTCGCAACATCCGCAGACGTTTATATTTTTTCCTCGCGATGTGAAAAATATCAAACATCATCGATATTTTCCTCGTGGCTTCGAGAGGTTAAATCTATTCGTAATGTGACGATATTTTGCTCTCAGACTCAGTCAAAGTTGAATGTGTCAGCAGTGAAAATTAAAACACATCGTAAAATATAAATTGGCTCACGCAGTATTTAAGTCAAACAATTTTTTAGTTAACTATAAAAAGTAACATGATAAGCAATTTTTCAATCCATATATGCAAGCGAAATTATAGCCCTAAGAAATGCGCAAAAAGTACCAAAACGAGGCTAGTGAGGCTTGTTTGGCGAATCTAGAAGAAACTCCGGTATACTTTTATTTAAGAGTCATAATTGAGAGTCATCGGCATGGTATTATAATTAAATGTTGTAAAACTGACAGTCTTGTTGAATGTTGAAGTATTCTGTAAGGCAGCAGGGATTACGTCGGTTGAAATTACATGATTTCGGCAGAAAAAAGAATAGCAATTGAATCGGTCTATTAAAGCGACTTATTTCATCTGCGTGTAAAGAAGGGCGAAGAAAGATCAATAATTTTCGATTGTATTAAAAATTTAACTCGTGTATAACCAGCAGGAATTTAAATTATAAAAAAAAACTTCCTATATCTCTGTCCGTTAGTTAATAAATGATGTGATGTTGTTTTAGCTTGGACGTTTTTTTTTTTTATATAGACCTTTGTATATTGTTGAATATAGGGCGGCAATTTTTGATGTTGACTAACTTAATAAGTTTAAGTGTGCATACGTGCAAACACATACGATATGGTCGCAATGACTAATGGGACACTAATGGTCGTAAATATAGTGTCACGATCTTTCTTGACAACGGCCAGTTTATAACAATTTATACCTGTAAACCACATATAAATCATAAGATTCTCTAGTTATAGTCACTCCACGTATTTTCAGTTCGAAAATGTTCTATTTCGGCTGATGAGAAAGATCGTGACTCAGTCCTTGCGACCGTTACGACCATATATGGAAACCAGGCTTTAAGATACGATGTGAATGCATCACTGATCTTAGACCCTCCATATAACTGGATTGATAAGTGCAAGTGTTGACGTTTGATGACTGCGTTAATTTAAGGTCCGTTTACACTTACAATTTTTGCCGCGATTTCTAGTGCGATTCTCGTCTTCTGATGCATGTGAATGAGTAGATGAGGTATGAATGCTTTGAGTATATGTGCCCTCGTCTGAACATCCATAACTCATCCACTCGTTCACATCCGTCAGAAGACGAACATCGTACTAGAAATCGCAGTAAAACTTGCAAGTGCAAACGGTCCTTAAGGAAAGCAGTAGGGAGCTTATGATGTGCTAAACCTATATTCTAGAACGCAGACGTGACACTTTTATTTGTGTTGTTCTTTAAGACTTGTCACCGGATTATTAATTTCCATCTGCCTTTGTTTGCAAACAGAATCCCGACTTCAATTTTTTTCCCGCCGTGTTACTGACAATGTGAATTTAGATTTATCTTATCTTATCTTATCTTATCTTAGGCTGTCTAGTAAATGCATTGCATGGAAGGACCCTTTCCCAGAACGTTAATACAGGTTTCGTATTTCTTACAAAAGAGTCATATATGCCAAAATATTTTTGTTTGAAACAACACGAAAGTTAATTGAAACTGGGTGTTTTCAATTCCAAAGTCATGGGGAAAAAATGAAAGTAAAAACTGCTCAATGTTGCAAATTATTCTGTTGAAACATGCACATTCTAATAATTAGCCTTTCTCACGGTGACGAATATCCGCCATTTTTGGGTGGCATCTAATTCTTGTTAACAATGCAGACAATTATAAAACAATGTGAGAAGCAATTTTTCATGAAACTAACCATTTACAAAGCAAATTTACCATCATTCGTCCAAAAAAATATAAAGAATCGCTGTTACGTGGACTTATCTCGCAGACTTCGGTTGAAAAGCCACCCAAAAAAGCCACCCAAATTGAAAAAGTTAAATTTTGTATTGCAAGAATTATGCTTTTAAAATGCATGCAATTGTATTATTTTACGGATATCCAAATTGTAGATGAAAATTTGAGCGCCTTAGCAAGTAAATTGCCTGTGTATTGTCAGTTAAATTATTCAGTCCATCTCATATTAGCTTATAGAGCTGTGGGATTTTGGATTGTAGTCGATATGATGTATTCCATTCAGTTTTATAGAATCTAACTTAAAAAGAAACCTCAAAGTTTTTCTGTACAATTTGAAGTCCGCATCGTTGCTGCGTTAAAGTTGCAATGTTATATTTAGAGTACAAAATTGGCAGACTTAGCAAGCTTAATTTGGATCCATAATTGCTCGTCATCTATTGGATTTCGCTATGTTATGGCGTTTTCTTAGTTGCTGTCGGTGCAATTGTCATGTTCCTTTATTACTTCATTAAAGTTTGATTAGGATATTTAAACATCGTATTTAAATAGGGATGAAAATGATCATGCCGCCTGCAAGTGTTTACTAATTGTGTGTTTACGCTTTTCTGAAGTCATGAATATTCGAGATGACTATTTAGGACAACACCTGTTCTGGTAAAAGAATATTTAAACAGTTTCATTTGAGAAATTGGACATCCAATTCGCCTCGTACGTTGTCAAGACAAGTGCACAGCGTTAAAGAAAAACCACAAAGAATTATATACTGAAAAGATGAATTTAAAAGCACAGAAGCATGGAATGGTTCTGTTCTGCGCACTCATGCTCGCTTTGAAGCAAGCATACGGAAAGCCAATCGTGACTTCCTCCAACTTAGTCAGTGACGAATTGGCTGGAGAACAACCGTTCCACGGTAAAAGAGAATTCGCTGGAGAACAACCCTTCCATGGCAAAAGAGAATTGGTCGAAAAACAGCCCTATCACGGTAAAAGAGAATTGGTTGAAGAACAACCCTTCCATGGCAAAAGAGAATTAGTTGAAGAACAACCCTTCCATGGCAAAAGAGAATTAGTTGAAGAACAACCCTTCCATGGCAAAAGAGAATTAGTTGAAGAACAACCCTTCCATGGCAAAAGAGAATTTGCTGAAGAACAACCCTTCCATGGCAAAAGAGAATTAGTTAAAGAACAACCCTTTCATGGCAAAAGAGAATTAGTTGAAGAACAACCCTTCCATGGCAAAAGAGAATTAGTTGAAGAACAACCCTTCCATGGCAAAAGAGAATTTGCTGAAGAACAACCCTTCCATGGCAAAAGAGAATTAGTTGAAGAACCACCCTTCCATGGCAAAAGAGAATTAGTTGGAGAACAACCCTTCCATGGCAAAAGAGAATTAGTTGAAGAACAACCCTTCCATGGCAAAAGAGAATTAGTTGAAGAACAACCCTTCCATGGCAAAAGAGAATTAGTTGAAGAACAACCCTTCCATGGCAAAAGAGAATTAGTTGAAGAACAACCCTTCCATGGCAAAAGAGAATTGGTTAAAGAACAACCCTTCCACGGTAAAAGAGAATTTGCTGGAGAACAACCCTTCCATGGCAAAAGAGAATTAGTTGAAGAACAACCCTTCCATGGCAAAAGAGAATTAGTTGAAGAACAACCCTTCCATGGCAAAAGAGAATTGGTCGAAGAACAGCCATACCACGGTAAAAGAGAATTTTCTGCAGAACAACCCTTTCATTTGAAAAGAGAATTTGCTGACGAAGAACAGCCATTCCATGGTAAAAGAGAATTTGATGTAGAACAACCATTCCATGGATAGAGAAATTATAAAATTACAAATTTAGACGAAAAGTACTTATCCTGAACATATAAGAAAATAGAGAGGTACATTTAATTGCATGCATCATTGAATAGACACTGTATTCACCTTAATATCATAGTATGACTTCTGCACTTGAATATGGACAATCTGAGTATGTTGTGACGGAATGCTATCATAATGTGGAGGAAAAGTCATTTTAGTTTCTTTCAATAAACTATCTAGAAGCTCATTTTAATGTTTGAGTGTCTGCTTTTTTGTTGCTATGGGAATCACGAAGAGACTTTGCTCGAAGCTTCTCGTGTTTCTTCTTGTACAAATATAAGCTGCGAATATCTTGCAAAAAATACTCAATGTGATCAATTCGATTTCCTCACGCTTACTCCAAAACTTATTTTCTTTCCTAAATTTTCTTCGCACGCTGGTTATACAATGTGCGTCGAATATATTGCACACTTTTCGTTCGAATGCTAATTTGCCCGTGCATGGGACAATATTAGTGAGCTTAACGGATCGCGACGTTTTTGTCAATACAAACGTCAGTTCATCGAGGGGGCTGGATTAAAAACTGTGTGTTTGTCAGTTTGTGGTAATCTTCAACACATAGGACAAAACCTAAGCTTTTTAAAGTTTTTTGCTTCCTTAGTAGACGAGCGTTATGATGCTGGAAAATGCAGCCAAAATTAGTCCTACCAATAAGCTCACGAATGTCGCTCTGATAAAAGGACGAACGAAACAGGCGGCAAAAGTTCTATCTTGAAACTTAATTTAAGCGATATTTCGAATTTATATAAAAAGTAATTTATTAAGCGATATTTAGAATTTATATAAATGACACTCGACACGGTTTTTTTCTCTTTTTTCCGACTCAAATCTCGAGCTTGGAACTTTCCGTTCTTTATTTCATGAACTAGTTCTCGTTTGGCTAACGATTTTGGCAAAATCTCTCCACTAAACCTCTTGACCAAACCCATTTGCTTTGTAATACATGTTTAGTTCAATATCCGTGACGTTTTTTACGGGATCAATATTTACAGGATGATGTGTATACCATTACGATACAAAATTTGACAATTTTTGTCTGAAATGACAAGTGAATCCGTTTGCTTTTGTGAAATGGAACTGCATGCTTGTGTGCAGGGTTTGTTAAAATGAAAAGCGCTCGTATAATAAGTTTATCCAAGTACATTTTGTATAGAAAATACGATTTTTTGTCTTCGTGCAATTCGTTCTAACCGACGTACTCAAAATTCAAAAGCATCTTGAAATTTAATGAAGTTTTAAGTAGAAAATTGATCTGTTTTAGCTTCGAAATAAATATTGGCGTCTCCTATTAGCAAGTAATTTGAAGCGTATGTCTTAATAAGTGGCGTGGGCTGCAATTGCTCATATTTTGTCTGCAATAAAATTTTAATGAGATCGAATTGTATGCAAATATAAAATGTCTTTTTACTGCGCACGAATTATCATTAACAAGTTTAAAAAAATACTTCACAATAACTACACAATATACTGCCTGTAATTTAAACTTTTTCTTATTTCGTATTCGAATTTCTCCTTTATTGAGTAAGAGATTTAGTTTGCCAAAATGAAAAACGTGCGCAAGGCGTACCTGTTTTTCTTCTGAGCTTGTTTTCATTATATTTGATGCAACACGACGTACTGGGATTGCACGAGTGTTTTGTTTGGTGAAATCACATGAAATTGTCGTATTTTCTGTCTAAAAACCTGTCAAATGTGGCGATGAAGAACTAGATTTCAAATTTCAAGAGTGGAAACCGTAAGTACTGAAAATGTTTTATTATATTTAGTAAAAAAAACCAGCGAGATCTCATAAAAATTGCATTGATTGTCATTGGGTAACTATTGACAACCGATAGTCAATAGTTTGGTTTGTTTGCATTTTTGCATAAGCAAAATTATGTTATTTTATCACTTCGAAAACATCAGGTGTATTTATATGCCAACGTTTTCGATCCGTGACCCAGATCTTTGCTGAGTACAAATAATATGAACATCTGGGCTTATGGAATCATCTAAAACTTTACCTAATTATAAACACATGGAGTTTTTTCAAAAAAACAAAACTATTAATTTATGGCAATGCAAATGGCTACAGAGAAAAATGTAATACTAAAACTAGAAAGCGTTTATTACATTTTTTCACCCACAGACTGACAGACACACTCCAGCCTAGAAAGTTCACAACACGCAGCCAAGATCTCGGGTGCACAGTTTTGATGTTAATCTCGGACGCTCAATTTCCAAGCTTTCCAGTCTGGGACACTTAGCGAAAATGGACCTCATTCTAATTTTATCTAAATTTTCCGATTAGATAGGTCCAAAGCCCAAATGTTTTGTGTGCCATTCAACAATCTGGCCGTGTTAATGGAAAGGACCCCTTTGTGCAGAAAATTTGGTTTTAATACTATTTATAATAACATAAAATTATTAAGTTAAATTTTGCCCCCTGCTGTCCCCACTCCCCTGCGTTGCATACAGCCCACCTTAGAGGTGTTTTATACAAGCATGGAATGAAGGTGATTTGCACAGCATATGTGCATAATAATGTAAAACTATAAACTATGGTATGGAATGGTAGACTATAAACTACCGAAATTAATTTATTTTAAAACATATCTACAGCAATTCCAGACCTGGCTTTTACTCAATCACATAGCTATTTGATCTGTACAGTTGAATATATTCAAACTGGTCAACATTAATACTTGAATAAAATCTTGGGGTAGATGTTTCACCGAGTGAACACGTTGGCATGGATGTGAGTTAAGGTTTGTGAGAAGGCCAGGGGGGCGGTTGTACGAAGGCCGGATAGCGCTATCCACTGGATAGTGATTTTTCAAGCTTTGTTAAATCAGTCGTTGATTGGTATAAGTCGTATTAAAGTTTTGTATTTATAAGTTAAATGTTTTTTTATACTTCTTGTGTCGTCTACATCCGTAGTTTCACAGTTTTTCAAGCATTTTACATAGCGCTATCCGACCTTCGTACAACCCGCCCCAGGTGTGTAAATGTTCGTTTAAGGACATTAATAAGAGGGAGGAATAGGAAGAGTATAATGAGGAAAGCAAGGATGAGATGGTATGGACAGATGATAAGATGAGATTTCAGAGAGCCGGTCAAAAATAGTATGGAATGAAGGGATAAAATATGTGGAGTGGTTGTCATTGCAGAGAATGCGAAGGTGGTATGGACCCATAATACGAGATGCAGAAGAGCCGGTCGAAGATACAGTATTATGGAATGAAGAGATCAGAAGATGTGGAGTGGTATAGACATTGCAGAAAATATGAGGGAAGCAAGGATGAGGTGATAAGACACACGATAAGAGGAAATGCAGGAGAAACGATCGAAGATGTAGAATGAAGAGATCAGAAGAGGTGGGGTGGTAGACATTCCAGAGAAGACGAGGGAAGCAAGGGGAAGGTGGTATGGACCCATGATAGGACGAGATGCGGAAGAGCTGGTCGAAGATATCATGGAATGAAGAGATCAGAAGATGTGTGGTGGTAGACATTGCAGAGAAGGCGAGGGAAGCAAGGGTAAGGTTGTATGGACACATAATAAGAAGGAATGAAGGAGATCTAGTTAGAAATACTATGGAATGAAGAGATCAGCAGATGCGGAGTGGTAGACATTGAAGGGAAGGCGAGAGAGGCACGGATGAGGTGGTATGGACACATAGTAAGACGAGATGCAGGAAAGCCAGTTGAAAGATATTATGGAATGAAGAGATCAGAAGAAGTGGGATGGTAGGAGAGAAGGTGAGGGAAGCAAGGCAGAGATGGTATATCCACGTCGAAAAGAAGTGATGAACGAGAACCTGTCAGAAAATATGGAACTGACGAATTGATAGGTGGCTGTGTAAAAAATGATGATGTGGGCTGATGTAACAATGATATACATGAGAAGGAAGAAAAACAATGGAGGTTAAGAGCCCAAGCAGCCGACCCGCGGCCGGATCAGTCTTGGACTCTTGCTTCGTAAAAGAAGAGCAAGGATTAACATCGGTTGCTATACTTACTGTATATTGATATCAGCATTCGCACTGCCTTGTAGTTCACTGATTATAAGCTCAGAAATACGAGTGTTTTTTTAAAAATTCTTTACAACAAATGGCGAAAATATCTTGGTGAAATTGTCGTATTTTCTGTCTAAAAACCTGGAAAATGTGGCGATGAACAGTGCTGTAAGTAACTTCGTTAAAAGTAACTAGTTACAAGTAATCGTTACATTTTTCAGTAACGGTAACGGTAACTTGTTACATTTTGAGACGGCATGTAACTGTAACGGTAACTATAGTTACAAAAAATGCCATAAAATTGAAACGATTACAAGTTATTTTGCCAAAGTTACAAGTTACATTTTGTTCGTTGCTATTTGTGTACGTTTTTAAAATGAAATTAATCAATACACAGTGAGGCAAGCTCTTAATCATCTGCACAGGAATAATTTAATCTGACACAACAGAATCCGTTCAAGACACAAATTTAAGTCAAGGATTGACGTCAAATTTACGTACAGTTGGAACTGATCGGAAGGCCGTCGCTCGCCTTCACTTGGGCCTTGGCCTCGTCATAATTGGTCTTTGGCCTCATTTCACTTGGCCTTGGCCCAGTCATGATCACGTATTCACGTTTCTGCTTTTTCATTGCGAAGTCAGAAGCCACTAGCCAGTGAGGGATATTATTTTTCAAAATCTATTCGTTCAGATTGTATAATAGAATTTTTCTAATTGACAATACTATTAAAAAATCGATTTGGTAGAATTTTACAGATGCATGCAGATACATCTAGTAAATAGTTATTAATTTTGCCAATAATTTTGCCGCAAGTTTCATTACCATTCGGCCCATTCGAATTGTATGAAATCTTAATTGCAATCAATAAATGTAACTTGTAACTTTGTAACTAAGTTACAAAAAATATATTGTAACTTTGGCGTCTGTAACTTGTATCGGTAACTAGTTATGACTTATGTTTTTGGTAATGTAACTATAACTGTAACTAGTTACAAATAAACTGTAACTGTTACAACACTGGCGATGAAGAACTAGATTTCAAATTTCAAGAGTTGAAATCGTAAGCACTGAAAATGTTTTATTATATTTACTAAAAAAGCAGCGAGATCTCATAAAAACATATTAGGCAGCCCACTAAACGACTGAATTTAAATTAAAACGGCGGTGAAATTATAAATTAAATTAACTAAAATAATCACAAATTAGCGAAATATATTGCTTAGTATAGCTTATATTAAATCGCCACCCGATTGCACTATCGGCCAACTGACGTATAGTTATGTGAAGTACTAAACGACTGAATTTAAAATTTAAAATTAAAACTGCGGTGAAATTATAAAATTAACGAAAATAATCACAAATTAGCGAAATATATTGCTTAGTATATAGCTTATATTAAATCGCCACCCGATTGCACTATCGGCCAACTGACGTACTGTATAGTTATATAAAGTATACCTTAACTGACGTATAGTTATATAAGGCATACTTTACATAACTATACGTCAGTTGGCCGATAGTGCAATCGGGTGGCGATTTAATATAAGCCATACCCTGGCTATCCTAAGCAATATATTTCGCTAATTTGTGACTATTCAAATATTTCGCTAATTTGTGACTAATCGTTTAGTGGGCTGCCTATGATAAAAATTGCATTGATTGTCATTGGGGTTTGTTTGCATTTTTGCATGAGTAAAATTAATAGTTATTTTATCATTTCGAAAACGTCAGGTGTATTTATGTGCCAACGTTTTCGATCCGTGACCCAGACCTTTCCTGAGCACAAATAATATGAACATCTGGGCTTATGGAATCATCTAAAACTTCACCTAATTATAAACACATGGAGTTTTTTCAACAAAACAAAACTATTTATTTATGGCAATGGCTACAGTGAAAAATGTAATACCAAAACTAGAAAGCGTTTATTACATTTTTTCACTGACAGACATACTCCAGCCTGAAAAGTTTGCAACTCTCGGGTGCGCAGATTTGATGTTCCCAATGTATTTACTATTAAATTTTCGTAATCTCGGACGCTCAATTTCCAAACTTTCCAGTCTGGGACAATTAAAGGCAGGGCGCTGTTTGCAGGATTTTCTCCACCTGGGGTAGTAATACCTAGGGCGCTTTCCATTTAATGGCCTGTCCGGTCAGACCTGAATTTTTGTCTCTGTATCAATGGAAAGATCTGGTCTATGTTTTTCAAATATCTAGCGAAAATGGACCTCATTCTAATTTTATCTAAATTTTCCAGTCAGATAGGTCCGAAGCCCAGACGTTTTGTGTGCCATTCAACAATTTGACCGGTCTGTCCGTGTTAATGGAAAGTGTCACTGTTAGCCGGGCCTATATATATATGCTGAAATAAATACCCAAATGTCAATGCATTGAAAGTCATATCAGTTAGATGCATGCTTATGGCCGCCCAAAACAGAATCCTACGTTCTACTTTATAAGTGCCATTTGGTTTTAATAAATACTAGATAAAACATTCGCATCCGATCTGTATCTGAAATGACCCATCTTACGAGTTCATTGGCGTAATTTTAAATTAAAAATAAACGTTGTCTAACCCGAGAAAATCAAAGCTGAAGTTTATGTAAATCAGGACAAATCTTTATCCGATTTACAAACATTGATTAAACATTCATTTCTTTTGTATTTTCCTCGCGAATTATTAATGAGTTTTTTTAATTTAGAATAACATTATAAAATTAGTAAGTTAAATTTTGCCCACCTTAGAGGTGTTTTATACCAGCATGGAATGAAGGTGATTTGCACAGCATATGTGCATAATAATGTAGAACTATAAACTATGGTATAGAATGGTAGACTATAAACTACCGAAATTTATTTAAAACATATCTACAGCAATTCCAGACCTGGCTTTTACTCAATCGCATACTTAGCTATTCGATCTGTACAGTTGAATATATGGAACTAGACTTATTTTCACACCTCGGTACAATCAAACTGGTCAACATTAATACTTGAATAAAATACTCTTGGTAAGCAACTGTTTATGATCTTAAGCTTGACATGTGCCGCATTTGTTCTTGCAGTATTGTTCAAAGAAAGAACATTCGTCTTGCAAAATGTCTTCACACCAAAATTCATCAACACATCCTCCTAAAAATGGCAAAATTTAAAATAAATAAATGCACATCTTGTTGTAAGTTGTTGTTGCTGTTTGTTGTTGTTGTTGTTGTTGTTGTTGTTGTTGTTGCTGCTGTTGCTGTTGTCATTATAATATAAAATTATTCATTTAACTGAAGATAGCTGATTTGCATTTCATATTATAGAGTGATGTATTATCTATTTGTAACTTACCTGCGGTGTTTGAAGCTGTAAAGAAGAAAAGAATGATCAATTAATTAATCTGAAACTATTCTGACAATTTATTTATTCTAAAGACTAATGTGCCACAAAATCCATTAATTTCATCTCCACTATGATCATCACCATCATCATCATTACTGTCACCATCATCACCATCATCATCACCACCATCATAATCAGTGATGATGCTGACAGTGATAATGATGGCAATGGTGGAGATGAAATTCATTGCCATTATCATCATTCGTCATGAACAATCATCACCATCATAATTAATCACCATCATCTTCATTAATCACCATCATCATCATTCAACACCATCATCATCATTCATCATCAACAACAATCATCACTATCATCATCATTATCATCACTAATCATCATCATCCGTCATCTGATCATCACCATCAACAACAATCATCACCATCAACAATCATCACCATCATCATGATCAACAATCATTTACCATCATCGTCAATCACCATCATCATCAACAATCATCACCATCATTAATCATCACCATTACCATCATCATCAGTAAGCATCATCATCACCTTCATCAATCACCATCATCATCATCACCTCCACCGTTATCATATCACTATAATCATACCCAATCATAAAACGTAATAGATCTCTTCACTTACGATAAAGATATTTGATGCCGTTAATATCATCTTGAGTCAGAGCGAAATCGGGACTGTAAGGTTGATACTGAGCATACATAACGGCATCAGAATGCGTAGAGTGTCCCAAGCCAAGGGCATGGCCTATCTCATGTGCAGCAATAGACAACAGATTCTTTTTATTTGCTTCATCACCAGTAGTATACTGTTCAGCAGAGTCAAAGTGAATACGGCCGTCTTCAGGGTAGAATGCGTGTGCGACTACCAAACCTGGGCCGTCAAATGGCATCGAGTCTGAGTGCTCACCAGCAACAAATCTAAATTATTTTATTCATAGCATTATACGCCTTCCTTGTATTGAATCTCTTATAGTATTGGAATTAGAGAAGGGACCTACCGATATATATGCACAGAATTGGTTTCTTATGGGGTAACTGTTTCACTGAGTGAATATTTGTTGGCACGGATGTGAGTTAAGGTTTGTGAGAAGGACAGGTGTGTAAATGTTCGTTTAAGGACAAGAGGGAGGAATCGGAAGAGTAGTGAAGGAACTGGAAGCAAGGATGAGGTATGGACAGATAATAGGACGAGATTCCAGAGAGCCGGTCGAAAATATTATGAATGAAGGGAGTGTGGAGTGGTTGCCATTGCAGAGAATGCGAAGGAAGAAAGGTGAAGGTGGTATGGACCCATAAGACGAGATGCAGAAGAGCCGGTCGAAGATATCATGGAATGAAGAGATCAGAAGATGTGGGGTGGTATAGACATTGCAGAAAATATGAGGGAAGCAAGGATGAGGTGGTAAGACACATGATAAGAGGAAATGCATGGGAGCCGATCCAAAATTTGGAATGAAGAGATCAAAAGAGGTGGGGTGGTAGACATTGCAGAGAAGACGAGGGAAGCAAGGATGAGGTGGTATGGACACATAATAAGAAGAGATGCAGGAATGTTGGTCAAGAGACATTATGGAATGAGGAGATCAGAAGATGTGTAGTGGTGGACATTACAAGGAAGGCGAGGGAAGCAAGGGGAAGGTGGCATAGATCCATAATGAGACGAGATGCAGAAGAGCTGGTTGAAGATATCATGGTATGAAGAGATCAGAAGATGAGTGGTGGTAGACATTACAGAGAATGCGAAGGAAGCTGAAGGTGGTATGGATCCATAACACGAGATGCAGAAGAGCCGGTCGAAGATATGGAATGAAGAGATCAGCAGATGCGGAGTGGTAGACATTGAAGGGAAGGCGAGAGAAGCAAGGATGAGGTGGTATGGACACATAATAAGACGAGATGCAGGAACGCCAGTTGAAAGATATTATGGAATGAAGAGATCAGAAGAAGTGGGGTAGGAGAGAAGTTTAGGGAAGCAAGGCAAAGATGGTATGCTCACGTCAAAAGAAGTGATGAAGGAAACATGTCAGAAATTATGGAACTGACGAAAGGATAGGTGGCTGTGTAAAAAAAGATGTAACATGATGTACATGACAAGGGACAAAAACAATGGAGGTTAAGAGCCCAAGCAGCCGACCCCGGGTCACTTGCTTGGTAGAAAGAAGAACAAGGATTAACATTGGTTGCTATACTTACTGTATGTTAATATCAGCATTCGCACTGCCTTGCACTTCACTGATTGTAAGCTCAGACACATCAGACCATAGTTTAAACGCCTTCGCAATCTCTTGTCGTTGAACTTCTACGGGCAGGTCACTGTCAAAACTTTCAATTTTATATGTCAGAGTATTCTTCCCCCACGGCGTCTTAGTAAGGTATCTTTTAGCCAGTTTATATTTCTTTCCTTTCTTGGCCTGTAATGTACCTTTACCAATGTCGGGATCACCGCATCGAGACTGTTTTGAAATTCTCGCCAAATGACGTAGAAAGATCCACGAGGCCTTGCTCATAAAGAATTTTTTCCCAATCTTTGCTCCGTTCCAAATTGCGAACTTCCACATACCCATTTTCATTTTTTTATGAGACTTTTGTTTTCCTTTAGGCATGTAGCCGTAGGAATTTAGGAAATTCTATAGGGTATAGGAAAATATTAGTTACTATCCATTAATTACTTTAAAATATTAAAGTATTTAGCTCGTTTTGGTCTCGCGACGTTATGAAGCAGTGGCCTACAAAAATGTTATATAGCACGCCCGTAGCCCGCCTACGCCCGCATCTTGCATTAAAACGACGATTCCTGACAAGTAAAGCCTATATGTGCTGTGCTATTCAGGGGCTTGAAAAAATATTTTAATACGTGGTTCTACATGAAAGATGCCGTTACATTTGAACTAAACTTGCTAAAATCCTGGACCTGAATTTAGCATTTATTTATCAATCTTATACAACTCGCGACTTTAATTTTCTTACCCAGATTCGATCTAAAACTTCATTCGTCCACTGTGCCCGTCTTGGGCCGTTCTCAATTTCACCAATGATGATATTATCTTCACTGAGCACATCATTGCTTAATTCGACTTTCGTTTGGTCCATCACTGGAATTGCCAGCGAACTGCTCAACAGAGCTAGAACGCCGAAAATCACAACAGCTTCCATGTCGTAACCTTGTATGCTTTAGTTAGTTTGCCTTCTGGCTCTTCCCATTATATGCGCAAGATTTTATATTCTTGAGAAGACAAAGAATTCCTTGTTTTCTTTCAAACTATTTACAGATCGGTTTCAAAAGCTTTTCAAATAAACCTACGTGTTACATGTGTGCTTAATAAGCGTGCCGCTGAAGTACCGTTGTACAAAAGCATTGTTTTTATCGGCTAATCATGTCTTTGTATTTCACGACACGAATTTCTGTGTGTGAATTGTCTGTATCGAGAAGGATTTTATGCCCTTTCACGGTGTATAATATTGAGCCTGAAATGTTTCTGTTTTTAAAGCATGTACTTAACATATACATAATATAATCTCGAATGGTCTGTTCCAGACTGTGACAGCGTATATAGGTAGTAATGTCTATAATGAGAACAATTTAAAGAATAGAATAGAATAGAAATTTTAATCAACTCTCAACAAAAATGGCTTTTCAGAGCTAATTTACAATGTTAGATATAGAATAGAAAAAATAATAAATTAACTATTTACAATCTTTGAATGTTCCAACAATGTTTATAGGAAATACAACTGTTCTGCTTATATTTTTCAGGTGCAGTTGTATTTCCTATAAAGATTGCTATATATAATTAGTATTGCAGTTTTTGATATATCTTAACTCACTTCATTCAGTACAGTAAATATTATAGTGTTGCATTTTTTTGTGGATTTAGAACCACCAGCCTGAAATTTAGGCAATTACTAGTATAAGCAGCCAAAAATGCAAGAAGCACTTCAGAGTGACAAATGTAACAAATGACAAATAGTGGAATGGTTCCTAAGAATCTTAACTCAGTTTGTGCTCACAGGAATAATATGTTGTTTATTACTGAACAAGGATATGTTTTATCACATTTGGAGGCAATTAAGTACCAATTTAAAACACGCGTAGGAGTGTTTTATCATGCATGCATGTTTAAAATGCGCAGCACGAGTATTTTAGATATGATAAAACCGACTATACAATTGTTTTGAATAGCTTCAAACACGACTAAAATAGATGCCGTCGTGTTAGTATTCTTTATGTAAAGAATATACTAATTAGGATGGACTTTTATATAAAGAATACCAATGAAGATGAGTTTTATCAAGTATAAAGCCTCTTCACGTGATATATTATGGTTGACATGATTTGCCAATAAGCTTATCATGACTTAATAATGAGTGCATGTTTGAAGTACTGTTTAATACTGTCAACAGGTCACTAATTAAGAAACAAGTCTTTAATACACTAGTTAAGAACCAACTTGGTCTGACTTCTCACTAAATACCCATTACATATAATTGCTGTGCTGAGTGGTTATATTACTACCTGAAATAAACAAGCAGAAACTCGACGTTTCGAGCGAAGGCCCTTCGTCAAGAGTTTTACCATTATATATAAACATATTACCACTTCAGTCTGACATGCTGCAAAAAACTCCCTGAGCATTTTCTGTCAAAAACTCGAAAATGCTCAGCATTGGCTATAGGGCCTCATTTTCGTGATTGCATGAGATGTTGGATTTAAAGTCCTTTATCTCATTACAGATGGACACATTTACAGTTATATCAGTGAATAGAAAATTAAGACCTGTTTATAATTTTGTAATCAGTAACAAAATAAAGGACTCTTTTAAAAGCCAATGTCTCAAACATGATCACAGAAATGTTATAGGCTACTTTCCAGAAGGGTGTATTAAGTAAATGTATATACTCATAGATCAAGTTTTGAGTCATGAATATACCAGGGTTTTTTTACAGTGTGGTTCTCTTAATTTACATATATACACGAGTATGCAATAGGTATTGTCTTTTACTTTGTGTATGAAGATTGGTGATGTTTATGAGGCTAAGAAAGTTCTGGAGTGAGTTCCTCCCACCACATTAACATGGTGTGCCGATCACAGCGGGATGGTCTAAAATAAACCAATTTTAATGTTCGAACTGCGACTTATATGGTTAGCCATTATGTGGGTCTGTGTAAACATGTATATAGAAACCTCTTGAAGAGCCCACATATAGTAACATAACATAACAGTGTTGCCCTGTTTAGTTTAAGTGGATCAATTTGTCAAATTGTGCAATTGAGATTCTCTTTCAATTGGTTAACTTGTTTTACAGTGCATCATCAAAAGTTCTTTGAACAAAGTACAGTCTGAGTGTGTGAAGTGTGATCCTATATATTTTCTATATATATAGTTATCTCAGTACTTTGTATAAGGCTAATTATACACGGGACTTTGATACTGTAAACCATGCATGCAGTGGCATCAGGATAAACTATCGCTAGACATCAAGTGTTATACGCTTAATTCCTAATTACGTACTTAGCCTAGACTATTTTATCTTTACAACAATTGATCATGTGATATTATTTTTTTTAATAACAACGTTTATCCTAACCCGCCCTTTCAACTTTTCCTGTGGGAGGAAATTACCAAAGCACCCGGAGAAAATCCACGACTTTCGGCAGCGCGTTGACTGACTCTTTTCACATGCACGACTCTGACGATTCTATCACTCTATTTTAAGGCTGCTTTATATACCGCTTTATATTATCACACATGCATGCATGCAGATTGACCACTGACACCACTGTCAACACACAAATTTTGATCAGTATAGTGTAAACCGCGGGTTCAGCTCACTTTGGGCAAGACAATGTAAATATAATGTTTTGAGTCCAATTATGGATGACGCCATACTTGGACATTATTTTGCAACTTTTGCTATATTTACCAGTATAAGTGGGGTAATTCTATATATAAATATGCTAAATTCTTAAGTTTAGGCTATAGTTTGCGGTTATATACACGAGAGACCTTAATTGTGCGTCTTAATTCTCTCTGTCACTCCGAAGCAATTGCTCATTCATATCATATATATCCCCTTGGTCTTGTTGATGTTAATCTATTTAAATAAAATCAATTGTTTCATAAACAAAGCTCGGGATTGGACATATAGTTTCACACACCTACTGTCTGCGTGTTGAATGGAGCCTCCCACATGAAAAAATGAATCGTCATCTGTTCCGGAGTTTTCAGCAATTGCTTATGGCACGAACACGGCAACTTGTTTTTCTTACTAATTTTGACATGCTTCATTGGGATCGATGGGATGTTCTGTACATAAGTTAAGGAATTTGAACAATCATGAGGCAGAAATTGGGAATTTTAAAAGTTCCATTAGACCGCCTTATCGATGAGATTCTTTTAAACCATTTGACAGCTATATAGGCTTATACCCACGCGCAATTCTCTGTTGTGTACATCTATACTAACTGGAACCCGCTATATATAAACCGTTTTTAATATTATCATACATATAAAAGCATTGAATTTTTCATAAAGCACGTAGGATGGATATTTGTTTTGTAAATAACATGGGTGTATGTGCTTTCGGTAGTCACAATTCCGCATTCAGTTCTACTGAACCGTCTGTCATGCAGAAACATGTACACTTGTACAAAACTTGAAAGTCCTTGAAGTCCTTGAAAGTCCTTGAATTTGAGAACAAAAGTTCAAGACCTTGTATGTCCTTGTACGATATTACAATGCATTCTAAACTCCCAGAGCTGGTATAACGAAGTTTGGGTGTTTTCTATATATATATATATATATATATATATATATATATATATATATATATATATATATATATATATATATATATATATATATATATATATATATATATATATATATATGCTAT